>JAJDMY020000613.1:0-21586 GCA_022345705.2 Sabuloglossum arenarium | reverse complement strand
AGGGGGGGGGGGGGAGGGGAGGTTGGCGATGGGAATTAGGCAAAGATGGGGGAGTAATTGGACGGTAGTTGTTAGCGTTGGTAGGTAGCTGTATATGCCTTCTAGCCAAATGCCCCCTCTCTCAGAGACAATTCAGAATCCCCTTTGTTATCCCACTCTCTTCTCTTTTCTCGTTCTCTCTCTCTCCAAAGATGAAATCCTTCAAAGCTGCGCGGTTGTTGTGGATGTGGATGAGTTCAAAATTTGACAGAATGGTAGAATGCAAACCATCGAAAACATACAACGGAAATTGCAATATATCATGTCACCCCCCATCCCCCAGAATCTCCCCATCCTAATATTGAGCTGCCGCAATCTCAGCTTGGGTGAGAGGCGGACACGTCAATCGAGAAGAGAAGAAACCCAGCAGCGGACGGGCAGGCAGGCTGCAATGAATGGTGTGATCAACCGAGTGCCCATGTGTGGTGTGTGTTGCGGCTATGTGCTGCCCAAAGAGAAAAGGGGGGGGGCCGCTGGCCGTGTTAGAAACCAGTTGAGGAGTTCTTCCGGTCTCGCAAAGAAGGCCCTAAGAACTTTTTTATTTTATTTTTCTTATTTTATTTTTTCGCCTCCTCTCGTCTGTCTCACTTGGACTATTTGATGGTGCGTTAGCGTCGATCGCCCGTTCGATTCGTTTCGTCGGGTTGTCGTCTCTTTTAGTCCTTCGTGCCGGAAATGTGACAGGAGGCGTTTGTTTTTGTGTGGTGTGAGACGATCGGGATGGGCTTAGGCAGCTTGGGTTTCCTCGAATGGGTTTTTTTATTTTTCTTTGGTTCGTTTTTCTCTTTCATTCGTTTTTCGGTGGATGCGTGTTACGTTACCCGGTTTTGGAGTGGCCTGTGGCTGGCTAACGTCCTGTACCATCGCACGGTGAGCTGGTGAGCAGTTGAGAGCGAGCGAGGTGAAGGGTGTAGATGACTGATTTCCTACTCCGGAGTTGATCGTCATTCCCCACTTCTTTTCTCCATCCTCTCTCCTCTCCCTCTTTTCCCCTTGGCTAGCGTCTCCGTCTTACCAATCACGGCGCACTGCCTTTTTTTGCGAAGCACACCACCACTCTCCACTCCATAGTGCTTCTTTTTCGGGCTCAAGCCCGATCCAGCACGCAGCCGCCGTAGCCAAGGAGAACGAAAGTGGGACGACAGTGATTGAATGATGTCATTTGACCAGCCGTCCTTCTCCCAGCCTGTGTTGCGCTAGACCCAAATCCGTGTCGGAGTTCTCCAGATCGAATAGGTCAACTGATGTGTTTAAGTTCGGCGCTGGCATGTGGATCGTGACCATGTATAATACTCATTATGTAGTGCGCGGTGACATGCCGACAAGAGTATTAACTTGCTCCGCGATGTTAGATTGGATGATTCTGCGGCTCCTTGCAGCAAAATGAGTGACGAGTATAGAGCACATGTAACAGCTTTCAATGTACGACCTTAACGGCCGACCCAAATGCATACGAAGATGCCAAGCTAGGTGTTCCCTGTTGGGCTTCACCCCCACACACAACAGATGACTCTTGCATGCCTTGACCCGTGCTTATCTCCTCCTTCCGAATTCTTCGGTCTCCTTCACCAACTCCCCGGGACGTTCATGTGGTTACGCGAATACAGTTATGCCTGCTCGAATGAGCCTCGATCCAGCTCAAGCTCACGCTAATGCAAGCGGGTATGTCTCGCCTTACATTCGGCTGTGTCTCTACCCTGTAGCAGCCCCAGTCTCTCTTCCAGAGCTTCGGTCGTGGAAGGCCGATCCTTGGGAGATAAAAAAGAAAAGAATGGAGTGAACGGATCCAACTCAGCTTCAATTCGTTCGGAATATGCCAGCTTTTCCAACAAACCGCAGGCTGGCAGGTGCTCTGAATCAAAGTTTACTTTTTGTCCAAACAACCTCCGGTGCATCCACTGTGAGTTGTGACATGGCAGAAAATCGCATGCACTCCTGAGACGTTCATGGCCACATGCGCCTTCTCTCTCGCACTCTCTTCCCAAACTTTATCTTTTCTTTTTTGCATATTCGTTTTTCCATCATCCATATTAAAGACGAACTCGCAGCCCGCCGGCCGAAAACTAAACTTGACAACTCATTTTTGTGCGGTTGAAAATCTGATGTGTATCACGAAACACGATGGGGTAACGTTTTCGGGGCTTCGGGATGGACAAGGCACAGCCAGTTCCCCCACACCCCCAGACGCACAACTCCAAAGGAACAAAATGTTAACCAGAACCACCAAATCTCTCGTCTGCGATTCAACGCCGAAGACAGAAACAACAGCAGAGAATCCTCAATAACCTATCACCAACTGATCTTCACTGCGAGAACAAGCCCTTCCACATACGGTGCTCCGTGCCAGCGCCAAAATTGACGAGAGATCAGCAATGCACAAGTCGTGTCACAAGCAGTTGTGTCTCACATCTGAGAGCACACACGGGAACGAAAGTCACGCCCGTAGATTTCACGGTACAGGTACTGTGCATCCAGAAGGAGTTGAAGCCGGCAGCCAGAGGCTGTGGTAAGGTGAGCAGACGAAAAAATTTCGGGCTCACGCCGCTTTTAAGATATTCTGGTTCCGCTTATTTTACGGAGTTCTCCAGGAAAAGAAAAGCCTCGAAAAGTCCGACGACCAGGAAATGAATGAGCGGGAAAGAGAAAAGGCAAGCATAGATGGAGGTGGTGAGGATGGTTATGCTTGCGGACAAACAGCTATGACGAATTCTGCTTGACAGTCTGCAACGCGGCCGCAGACTCCAGCCCTTTCCGATGCCATCAACCCCCCGCTCCGATTACCTACGTGGAGCTCTTACCAGCACCCATCTCGCTCCTCGGTCGAATGGCTTTCGGATCCGACATGCCACACGGAATCCATTCATACGCATGATCCTCAACTCCGGATGCACTCCGTCCCCACACTAAGCCGCTACGGCGTGGTGTTTTCTTCCAAGGATCTGTATCATCTCCACCAGCGCTGGGCTTTGCTCGAATGTTGGGAGAAGAACAGGAGGAAACCACCGAGACGGGTTTAGGGCAGATGCTAAGGGAGGGATTTTACCGGATAGAGGAGAAGATCAAGTGGTGAAGAGATGAGATGATCGAGGACAATGGTGGAATGAATGGCTGTTTAGACTATAATAAAATTCAGAAATGAACTTTACCTAAAAATCTGTTATAATTTAATCCTGGAGAATCCTCACCAGGATACGGAATGAATATACATGACTGGAGAGAAATAAAAAATATAAAGAAAAAAAAAAAAAAAAAGCGCCGGCCGCAATCCCCAAACCTCCCCGACACGACGACCCACAAGCGACAAAACCCCCCATATACACGCAAGTACGTAAGAGTCGCAAATAACTAGTTTGTCGAACGAGACCATGAGTAATCAATCCAGCACGACGAATTACAAGCCAACACCCTATTCCCAACCAAAAAAAAAAAAAAAAAAAAAACCTTAAAAAAATAGCAAATAGCAAACAACCCCCCCGCCCCGACATATCTTTCTTCGTCCCCAAACCAAACCAAATAGGATAGTTCAGCGATCATGAGCAAAATCCAAAGCCAACTTAACTTAAATGTATTTAGTCCATCAGTCATTCGCGCCAACAAATAAAATAAAATAAAATAAAAAATAAAAAATCCCAGAATATTTTAAAATCTTTTATTTTTTATTTTAAAATTTTTTTTTTTTTTTGGGAAAACCCCCAACATCTTTCTTCTTTGTTTTCTGTTTGGTGCGTGGGTTGTGTGTGTGTGTGTTGTGAATTTTTAAATTTCAATTAATTTATTTTTTAAAGTTTTTTGTTAATTTCGGAAATCTTTCCCCTTCCCCCCCCCCCTCACGAATTTTGACTAAAAACTTTCAAAATCTTCTCATCTGCTTTTTTTTATTTTTTATTTTTTTTCATTCTTTAACAGGATTAATTAATTAAGCCAATAAAACCTAATATCCTCAAAGGAGGGGCATGAGAAGGAAAAAAAAAAAATTTTTTTCTTCATTCGGTTTAGTTACATTGTGTTTTAATCACCAGCGCCCCCACCTGACCTTTTTTTTCTCTCTTTCACATGTTTGCGGGGTGGGGGAAGCTTAAGGTTTTTGTTTTATGTAACCATCATCCACATCCACATCATACAAGGTGCCCTCCATTGCCCCGAGAAATAAAAACTTTGCTGTCTTCACATGGGGTTTCGTTGAGCACTGGGGATACCTGTACGTCATTCACACAAAACCGCTCCCAGTTCAAAATTCCCGACGAGTTTCTCTCCTCTTCCTCCATCTTCCTGTCATTACCAATCAAACCGGGCACGCACATACCAAAAACATGGCCATCTTTTTTTCTTTTCTTTTCTTTTTGAATATACGTTCAACGAGTACTCCGTATTGATTATGCTTTGGATCCATCCAATCTCGATCCCGGAACCCAACCCAAAAAAAACAGAAAGAGAACGGGGTATGTTAGACGAGCAAAAAAAAAACAGCAATGACATGGGAGAAAAAATGATATCTCTCTTCCTTTTTAAATTTTTGCACGAGGAGGAGAAAAGACCGAGGTTGTGAACCCGTCTGCCCATTGTATACCCCTCCTGCTCCAGCCTCTGAGTGAATGCAAAACCTGCGAGAAATGCCTCCGAAGACAAGAGGAAAAAAACAAGCCCTTGAATACCATGAACTCAAGCTCCCAACACACTGAGCCCTCTCTGCCCCCTCCTCCTTTTCTTCCACTCCCAAAACCCCGCCCCCCCGATCACAGTTCCCACAACCGCCATTCCCTGCGCCGGCTCCGACACCACGCCCCTCATGATCAAGAACCCACTGACCACGCAAAACACAATTGGATTCAGAGTCCACGTTCTGTAGAGATGGTGATGTTTATGGTTCTTCATGAGCTCGTCGTCACTGTCTGATGATAATGAGACTGGTGATGGTGGTAGTGATGGCGATGATGGAGGGGAGAAAGGGAGTCTGTTGTTGTTGATGGTGCTGCGTAGACGAAAGACTCCAAGGACGGCAAAGAAGAAGATGAGGTATTCGGCGATGCCGACAAAGGTAATGAGCGCGGATATGGTGCCGATGGATATGTAGAAGGATGCTAGGAGGCCGTTGAGGATCATCGCATATCTATTACACAGAGATTATCAGCCACCCATCCGCTTCGCAACACATTCCAACCCGAAATATACGCCTGACTGAACACCCCGAAAAGGAAGCCTAGACTTACACTGGCACACCTTTCTCCCACCTCAACCCCGCCGTCACCCTCGCTAGCCACACACATCCCTCCACGCACCACCTCGGCCACCACGGCCAATCACCTAAAACCCTCCTAATATCCTTCTCCTCGTTCTCCCGCCTTCCCTCGCCACAACCCAACACCTTGGGCAGATAATTCCGCTTACTCGCCGCGCTGACCAGCCGGCCTGTCGCAAATATGTTCGCGTTCAGCGAGCCTAGTGCGGAGAGCGAGACGATAAAGGTGTAGAGGAATCGGCCGGGCTGGCCGAGGGTCGCGGCGCCGAAGGCCACCGCGACGATGTCGTGTTGGCGGAGTTCCGTCATGGGGAGGACGATGTAGAGAGCAGTGTTCATGAGGACAAAGCCGGAGATGACGATGCTCATGGCTGTGTTGATGACGCGAGGGAGGTCTCTGGAGGGGTGTTTCATCTCTCCGGCAACAAAACCGATCTGTTATTGGGTGACCACCCAAATGTTAGGGATCAAGATCAAAAGAAGTGTGTGTACGGTGGCAGTTAAAGATGGCTCCAACTCACAGACTCCCACCCGCCATAGCTATAAAGCGCTGCAAATAGTGCAGTCACATATTCTCCAAAACTCGCCCAAACATCCAGCTGTTCTGAGCCTCGGCGATGGATCGATACTGGCTGACGGGCGACATCGTCGAACCAGCCAAGTCCACTTTCCCCGACACCACCCCCACTACCTCTCAAGCCAACCACCGCACCAATCGTTATGATTGACAAGATCGCAAGTATCTTCATCACAAAGAACCCATTCGCGACGCTCGCCCCCGTGTGCGTACCCAGACAATTAACCGTCGTTATCAACCATACCCCCACAAACGCCATCCCTTTATCGGCCAACAACCCGCCATCCGGCAGTATAATATTATTGACATGCTCGGCGAAGATCAAGCTGATCATCCCCATAGAACACGGTTTCACGATCGAGATCCAGATCCACGCGAACAGAAACCCCGCGAAATCCCCATAGCATGCGCGGAGGTATTCCTGGATCCCACCGTTGAGCGGGATGGCGGTGCCGAGCTCGATGAATGACGATGCCCCGGTCCAGACGAGCACGCCGCCCAGGAACCAGACGAGCAGCGCACTTCCAGGCGACCCGACTTGTGTGCTGATGATCGAAGGCGCAGAAAATATCCCTGACCCGATCTGGAGGGAGATCACGAGCGCGAGGGAGTTGAGGTATGTAAGGGTCTTCGGAGTTTTGAGCGCTACGGAACTGGTGTTGAGGAGCTGGTGTCGTGGAAGTTCGGAGGAGGGATTGAAAGAGGCGGAGGAGGCCGATGACTGCGGTCGTCGTGTCGGTGTTCCAGGGCCAACAACCGTAGCATCTCCATTTCGCTGAAGCCCATCCAGTAACCTCTGCGTCTTCTCATCATCCTCACCATCATAACTCAATATGGAATGATCGCCGCTTCCCCGAGGGTATTTGCCTAGCCTTGACGTTTTGGTAATCAGTGCAAACCGAAGCGGGAATGTTTCGCTCTCCACCTACCTGATCACATCGTTGTTTTCTAGTGGAGGCGCCCGCGTCGATCTAGCTGTTTGCTGCAGCATCTTGCCTGAGCCTGCCCAGCACTGACTGGGCTGCGGTAACCCTTGCCTATCCCTTATCTGTTCGGGCTGGCGTAATTTTCTTGGTTGGTGGAGGGTGGGAATTTTCGGATGGAGAAGATTGCCAGCTTGAAGTTCGTTGACTGGCAAACCCGCCACGTTGTTGTCGTTTTGAGGTGTGTCCTTGCCGCTTTTGGCTGGCTGCCACAAGCGAAAGAGAAATTTCTTCAGGATACTCCGTGGATTCCGTCCGAATGAATGACAGCCCAACTCAGCCATCAAGGAGCTTCTCAAGCGATGCGATGGCGATGTATAGGCGGCGGGATCTGGTTGCGTATTTACAGCGGTGATCGACGGGCGAGAAGGGAATGACCGAGGACTATGAGCTCAGCCGACCGCGCGATTCCTAGCCACTCAGGCTCCAGTTCAAATCTCGCGACAGAGGAACTGACAATGGAAGCAATGGATCGCAGCGGAGGAATTAGGCGTTTGGGCGTCTCCAGCATGAGGTTAGTAGAAAGGCTACTCTTTAATTGACAGCGCTGTTGCGGGAATAAAACTGACTTGCCATGGAACCACTAGAAACTACTGAGATCGAAGAGCGCCACAGCGCAGCCCGAGAAGGAAGCAATAAACAACCTCTGCTCAACGCCCCCGCCCAAATCACTAGGCGCTACGACCGACATACATACCGTCCTACAAAAAAGCCCAAGCGCAAACCCCAGGACTCCGCGATCCTTTCCGAAACGAATTGGATCTGGAAACATTCCCCGGGTGTTTGTCGGAGATTTGAAGGAGGGTCACATACATTGTCGAGGCCTCTCCCTTTTGGCCGGAATCGGATTCGGAAATCAGCCTTGGGGTGGTTTGTCGGATAAGCTAGGGAGGCTGCTACCAGAAACCCTCGCCTTTCATCGTATTTTCATGTTACCTTTCTTTTTCTTTTTCTTTTCTTATCGCTGTGAATACGGAGCGATGTTTCGGAGCAAGAAGGAAAGATGGATATGTCTGACATCCTAGTGTCCTCAGTTAAAGTGGATGAGAGATATCTGAGGAAGAAAGAAAGGGATGCTGGATATTGTGCTTTCAGATTGAATCGATGAGGATTGCGTCCCCCTTTTCCATAATACCCGAACGGCGGCTTTTGTCTACACTTTCCAATCTCCAGCTGTAGCTGTTTCTAGACGATTCACCTTCCCGTGTAGACCACTGCTACTCGGTCCTAGAAAGGAAATCGGTCGCGGGGATATGGAAGCGGAAATGGATAGTTTTTTTTCTGAAGCTATTTCTGTGCAGTACGCCAGCAGTTTGACTCATGAAAGCTCTCGCCTCTCCTGCACACAAGAGAAGCAGCAAAAGACGAGAAAACCTTGGGAGTTTATCTGCTACTTCTACCTTGGAACGATTCCGACTTCATAATATATCCGGCATCCCTACAGACTCCAACAGGACAGAAAATATTTCCAATCAGTTCGCCTTTATTCTCAAGTGGGATTACATAAAAAACCGAGCTCTCGTCTACGTGTATTTTGGAACCGATCATACGTCTCCTTTTGATCATCGGTTCGATATTTATTAGCCTTGGTTTGGTGGTAAGGAGTCGGTTACTCATAGAACAACTTTGAAGCGAGCAGCAGCGGAGGGTTTTCTTTCTTTCTTTCTGTTCGGTTTGGGGGGTTCTAGTTTAGGGATTAGGAATTTTTTTTGGAGGGGAGCTTATTTTAGGTGGGAAGAGTAAGATTGGAGTCGGTGATGAGTGATGAGGAGGAGCGGATCCCTGGAGGCTTTCATCTATCTATTCTACTGGCGCTTCTCCATGAGCTTCTGTACAATAGCTCGGTACCGCACAATGCTGTTGCTGCTGTCGCTGTCCTGCTTCTCCTTCCCATCAGCTTAGCTCGCGCACCCCCGCAGTAACAATACTCGCACTAGAGCGGCACACCAAGTACTGGATAGTTCTCTGATTCCTAATTCCCCCTCAGGATTCGGGCTTCCCTCCCGGGGGTTTCGGAGTCTTCTTAGGTCCGTTTGAGGGAAGGAGGTCAGCGGTGCTGTAATAACGACGGGGGAGCGTTGTTGCTAGTTTGGTAGAGATGTGTTTCCCTGTTGAGCAAGGGGGTAGGTTCGAGATTTGTTTATTGGGTGGTTTTTCTTGGTTTGGTGTTTGTTGTTTTGCTCGGGGGAGCGGGGGCATGTTGCCGCTGTTTCAGTGATGACTACCTGCTAGGAGGAGATGATCCGGGATTGGATTGGGGGGCGGACGGGGGTAGCTCCGATAAAGGGATTAAGGAGAGGAGGCGGTGAAGGTCCTCCGGTCTCAGAACAGGAGAATATTCTGTTGCTATATGTACAGCACTGGAAGGGTCTTGATCGTAAGATATCGGAGGTTATATCTTGGGTTCCTCTTTCTAAATTACCTGACATCTTAGTGCGTACTAATCATGCCCGAAGCCATTTCCACAAATTTACAAGGGCGAGTGCAGGTGTCTTACAGTCCTTTACTTTTTATCTTGCTTTTCGTTTTTTATGGTCTTCTGGTCTCTCCTTTTGGCGTTTGCTCTCGTCTCTTGTCTTTTTTTTACCGATTTCACTTTGTTTCGTTCTTTCTCCCTCGTAATATTCAACTCATCTCCGATTCTTCTCATCACTTAATAAAGCACTAGCTAGTCTAACATGGGATGGCATGGGGGAAACTGGCAGGAGACCGGCAAAAAAAAAGGAGAGCGAGCGGGATGAGGTAACATCGGAAATGGGGTTAGAGGTATGCAGAGTGCAAGAAGCTACTTAAAATGATAAATATGTGGAGGAATGAAAACACCAGAAACAATTGGAGAAGATCAACGGTAATAAATGGTTTAAGTAACCAGGGAAAGTGGCGGAGGGAGGTGAAGATATGGAAGGGCAGCAAGCGTGAAGGTGGAAAGAGGGAAGTGGGAAGAGAATAGCCAAGGAGAAAGAAGCAGCAAACGATATAGACAGGAAGCGCAACAAAAGTAGAAGAAACAACGAAAAGTCTTGAAAACAGAAGCCAATAAAAACCGAAACTCCAGAGAAAGCAGACCAGAACAACCCAACTCCAACTTCCTCCTTACCCCCCTCGAATAAAAACCACCAAGCCTAGAAACCCCAAAACCCCAACGATCAAACCACCCCTAAAACCATCCAAACATTTCTTTTCCACCACCCCCCCCCCTTTGTTTTCCGCCATTTGACCCACACCCCCAAATTGCTCAACGATGCTCATACCCAACTAGACATTATGACCCAAGCACGAAAAAAGAACCCCGACACTCCCAAGAAGCTCATCGACCTCCTCCACACAAAGACAAGGAGAAAATGAACAGACATCTCCCAGATATCCTATAGGATATGCTAGTATGATTCTAACTAGACTGCTCACAGAGGCAGCCATTGGGGGTTTAAGATGCAGCTGTTCCTATGGGTGTGGTCCTTGAACCAGGAGATTTGGATTTGGATCTGGTGGGGAGGGCGGTGTGCTGTGGATGTGAAAGCTGTGCTGCGGGTCCAGAAATCGGTATTTCTTAGATGGTTCTTGATGCTATAAAATATCTGGTTATCTCTCATACCCTGGCAAGGAATGCCGCTGTTGACATTATCTTTTCTGTTCCTGTTCCGCTCTTGGATTCGGTTATCTGCGTTCATGGGAGTAGCAGCTGAGATATTTCGAAAGATGGAAAGCTCATGGAGCTTCTGCTGACAGGAGCGGTAGGAAGGGCGGCATATACCATCGCGTCTTTAATTGTAGTTAGTTAGACCAGGTCTCTAATACCCGGACTTACAAGCACGCACCATACACACGCCTGAACTACCCACGTGCCAGACGCAAAGCCCAGATCCACCTTGGCCATACTCGCCTCTGCTCTCCAGCCAAACGACAAGTTTACAGAAAAACAACAAAAAAGGTGGGATGAGGCGATCCGTATGTCAGGTAACAGCCCACATCGAGTCATATGACATGTGTTTTCGGATGTACGGAAGGCCTAGAGCGAGCGAGCGCATTTCCTTTTGGATTTAGCGAGGCGGGAAGATCCTGGTTGGTTATCGGTCCCCTGCAGTCTTGCATGGTCGGTTGTCAGCATTCAGCTCCAACCCTTGGCGTGCTTGGTTCAATTGGTCGGGAGTAAAACTGGAGGAGGAGTTGGGTTGAAGAAGATCGGGTTCAACCGAGCTGGGGGTAGGGCGGGCGGTGTTATGTAAGGCTGAGCGCAAGGATGTATGAGTTGTCTACCGAAAATCCCAAAATAAAAAATATAGCTTCCTGTATACGGAGTTATTAATCTATCAAGCTTACTTCGGGTAGTTTACTTCGTATAAATGAGGCATTGTTGAAACGCCAGGGAGGCACGCCCCTAATCCAGTCACGAACAATAGCTAGAATCCCAACGAGGAAACTCGGGATTTCTTTTTCCCTTTTCTACAGCGGCAACGGGCGATGGATGGATGTATGTAGAATTTGTAGAGTTTTTTCTGGTGATTTTTTTATTTTATTTTTATTATATCTTTCCGTAGTTTTATATCTGTTCTGAAGAAGGTGTGGGTTTATCGCTGCGGAACGATTACGATTTAGGTGTGGAACTTGTCCTTCCTATTTATTTTTGGTTTTTAATTTAATCTGCATGATTTTTAATTGAACTTTTTTAATTTCTCGATTTACCTATCGCTTACTAAGTATGTTACTCGCTAATTTCCCTCCATGTGCTTTCCAAGTCTGGTTTGCCCCCTCTAAGCCTCTGAGCTGTGGGTCTGCTGTTCATATGAACTTGTACTTGTACAATCATGTTCCCTCATTCGCTCGTTGTAATTCATGACTTCTTTTGCCAAGTAATCGCTTACACAGCTAAGCTTTTCTTGAGAAAAAAGCAAATCCGGAGTAGCTGAAGCTCGATGGCGCAATGACCCTACTTGGCTCGCTGGCAATGCGCATATGTAGTCTATATGCGGGGAGAGATGGTTCGATCGAAGGGCTGGGATGGGAATTGGAACGGGGAGGAGGTTGTCGCTGTTAGTGGCTGTATTCCCAATGTATGTGGAGCTTTGGCTTATCGCGGGAATTGCCGCTGTGATAATGGCATTCGCCGCCCAGAAGGTTTCCTCTCTTCTCCCCCCTGAACCATTCTCTCTGCCTCCCTCAATCACGTTCTTTTGCACGACCCGCGTTGCACATCCTTCTCTTGTCATTTACACGCTCATTCGCAGAAGACCTCTCTTCACCGTCCGTTCCTGAGCATCGCTTGTATCTCTAGGACTCAACGGGTTCATCGCTCCTTCCTCCCGCTCATTTATCTTTTCATTTCTCAGAGCCTCCGCTACTTCGGACCGTCTCGTTTTATCCCGCCACCAGCTGGCGTTGAACGCTCGCTCGCGATTCGCGCGTCGTTGCCTCATTCTGGACGTTTTCGTTTGAACGTCTTCTGCGACGGCTTCCGCAATCCTACTTTTCTGTTCACTCCTTCGCCGTGGTGGTCAAGGTGAGAGATTGCCGATATCCCTTGAGGCTGTGCGTGTGTAACATACACGGTTGAGGCGCTCCGTATTGATAGGGTCTTTTCCCTCAAAGACCGAGAGAGCTCGACATCTTGAGTCTGCCCGGAACAGATCTTGTCACGATCGGGCTTCATATCCGTCAATCTCCTCCCCCTTTGGGAATCCCGTCTTCACTTCCTCTCCGAACGTCCTCTCAGCTTATCCTTCGATCCATTTCAACTTCTCCGCTCCTTACCAACTTCGAACTTTGCATACTCTCGACATCTTTACAGCTTCCCTCAACAAAACCTCCTAACAATTCCGCTTATACCCTACGCACCCAACCACCCCGACGTTCCCGCAATGACTCGCGATGCAGACGATAGGCCTCGGATAGGAAACCAACCCCTCACCACCATCTCTAAGCTCGCCCCCTTCTCCGCCCTCATAATATCCATAATCTTCGTCGTCCTCTTCGCCGTCAAACACTACCTCCTCGAAGGTTTCCTTCTCGCAAGAATATATGGGCCAAAGTACACAGAACTCGATGACCTGAACCGAAGAGGGTTCCTGAATCACCATATCGCGGGCGCAACGAAGATTACGATACTGATCGTGGGGGCATACCCTTTCATCGATGTCGCCATGGGGCTTTCCACCTTACATGATCCATACTCCAAGGGTTCAATAGTCGAGATGGGGGATGTTCTCATTGTAGCGGCTCAGATGCTCATTGCCATGTATGTCTTTGAGCTCATATATCGGGCAAAGGTGTCACCCATCGCCGTTCTACACCACATAGGGACAATCATGGTAGGGCAGTCGGCCATAGCCATCAGCTTGAACCTGGTGCATGAGAAAGACGCCGACATCGAGTTCATCCTCTGCTGCGTATGGGGTAAGTCTTCCGAAGACTCTCATTCCACACAAGCCCATCTGTTTTGATCATCCGCTGATGCAAGGGTCTAAAAACCAGGTGCTTTTGACATCGTGTCCGAATTCCTCCCTCACGTTGCCATCATCCTCTACCGAGTATACCCCGACAGTCACAGATTCCTCTGCAACCTCTTCCGCATCGCCTGCTTCACCACCCTCACCGGCACGACCTTTGAAACCATCGTCACTATGTATCTCTTCGGCAGTCTGTGGGATAAATGGACAATAGCGTTCAAATTCGTCACTCCGATGCTGCATATTGCCTTCTCGGCGTGCCAGTTACATGGCAGTCACGTCTTTTGGAGGATGATGAAGCGACAACAGAAGTTTATAAGAGAGGCAGAGGGCCAGGAAGCTGCGTTTGTGGAGAGCGGTATGAAGGAACTGGGAAGCAGGGGGGAGGAAGGAGGAATCGAGTCGAAACTAACGATACCTGCGATACTTGAGACGAAGGTGTCGTTAGATTGATGACGTCGGGGGTTTGAACTATGAGTTGTGTATATGAGAACGACTATCAAAATTTGGGAGGCGTTGTCCACAGTTACGCCCTTTGCATCTTGCATCATTAGCATCTTTTTGAAAACCAGCGTGGTTCATCATACATCACCATCATCATGAGGAGAGTCCAGGCTTGGATCTCCTTGATGCTTTTGTCTCTTTTATTTTTAGTTCTGGCTTTGTATTAGTTTGTATTAGTTTGTATTAGCTAGACGGATTAACTAATTTCTAACAGAAGTAATAAAAAGATCTCTTTTGGACTTTTTTTTTCTTTTCAGACTTACGTGGCTCCCTTTCTGTGATCGGATATCTCGCAACATTTTTAATTTTCTCCAAATATCTTCTCCTGGCTTTATTTATGTATCTACATTTTGCGCTTGAATTTTTTTTATCTGTTTTTGGGATGTTGTGGCCGAGCCAAATCCGGAAGGTGTACCGGGAAAAGAAAACGCCATCTATACTCCGTACAAGCAAAAATAAACAAGCGAAACCCCCCCCCCCTTTAGGGATTCTTGTGGCTCAGGGATATAGCTCAGAAACAAACCCCTTACTCACAGTAGTTACAGCAGCTAAATAGAGAAGTCCAGCACCCAAGATACCTACGCTTCTCCTCACACATGCGTCACCAGAACAAAACACCTTCAATTTGAATTTTAGCGGGCGAAAAAAAGAAAAAGAAAAAAAAAAGGGGGGGGTTTCGACAAGGCATAAGCATAATTGCCCTATATAATAAGCCATTATCATATATGCATCGCATGCCTATGGGAGTTTGTTTTGGTGTGTCGCGAGATTAAAATATGGTTGGTTGGAATGTGTCTCTGTAATCTCCGAGGACGTTGTTATTCGGGTCGTACGGAGTAAGAGCTGCTTTCTTATTTTCGCGCTGATTAGGCTGTGCTTAAGCATGGGCATTGGCATTTCAGGTTGGGGAATTTGGGGATTTTGTTGGTCGGGCTGGTGGACTTACCGAGAAAAAGGAGGGACGATCGAATTCTCGGCAAGGGGGTGGGGGTTGCTGAATACGTTGTTGCTGGTTATAACTAAGGATAACTCATTTACTTTCCTAAAACTAACGTGTCGTGACATAAGTTGACTTGAACCATCATCGCCCCCTTCCTATTTTTTTTCTCTTTCCAGACGCCTCGTATTTTTCTATCAAATATTCCTTGCGCTTGCAGACGCCGACAAATGTCTACAGTTCGGTGTCTAGAGAAATAAGGCGGGAAGAGAGATACCTGAGAGGGGGTCGTGCGATGTTGCATTTGAAAGATAAGACGTCAATTATAAGGGGGTTAGTTATGTAAGCGAGAAGCACGTCATATTCTATTCACCACGCTCCACTTCCCCTAACTATCCGCATCGTCACCATCCTTCGAATAGACCTCACTGACCCGTTTGAAAACCCCGTTACGGCCTCGCAAGGCTGCTATTCCACTGCTAATGGAGGACCCCTTCACTAGGATACCGCTGTGCCATGCCATGAACTACTTATCCTACTGGGACATCCATGCCCATCGGGTTGTTGTCTGGAGAGGTCGCCTTCTTGTTTTCCCTTGGGGATGAGGCTGTCGACAAGGGGCCGCTGGGTCGTTTGGAAGGTTCTCCTCTTCCCGTCGAAGATGCGGGAACAGTTGGTCGATCATGTGGTCTTTAATATCGATGGTACCATGTTCCCTAAGTTTGCTTGTTAATATTGACAAGGAGTTCAACGAGCGCGCGTTCTTCCTTCTCGAACTCGTCTTGTGCGCGTCGTATTACGGTAGCCCTTACTGATAACTCTTGACGTCGGCGTTCGGTTACCGTGACCAACGCCGTTCTCTCGATTCTCTTCCACTGCTCGAATTCATCTTACCATCCTGTCCTCCACCACCCTGTCCTCCTCCATCCTGTCCTCCTCCATCCTGTCCTCCTCCATCCTGTCCTCCTCCATCCTGTCCTCTACAGACTATTCCTCCTCCTGAGGTAGGAGCAGATTCGATAACCCCGTCGTTGTGGGAGTCGTATCGACCACCATCTCTTGTTCTTCTGAAACCTCGTCCAGCATCTTGCGATACTGTTCAGCTATCTTTCTGCAATTGGCAGCGAGCTTTGTGAAATGTTTAACCCTCCGGGTATAATCTGCTCGCTTGTACGCAGCGGTTTTCTTCAACTCCGCTAGCGCTTCGGCCTTAGCAGCTTTCCTCAACCGAGCTGTTTCTGACTTGGTCTTTCCTTCGGGCAGAGCGTCTTCGCCAATGCTTGGTAGTGCAGCGCACTTGCCACTTGTGTCTCGGTGGGGATTATTCCTCCAATTATCCTGAGTACGAAGCCCGCCGTCTCTCGTCAATAACACTGGGAAGAGTCGGCCATATGCGCGAAGATCGACCGCGTTTACTTCGTCTTGGTTGAATATTTCGGCTTGTGCCGATTTGCGAAGCTGACTTACGGATATTTTGAATCACTACATGCGATTTTTTGATCGTATTCTTGCCTCGCCGGGCTCGAGGCTACTTCGACAGCCAAATCGCCAGCATCGTTGTAAAACCGTATTGTTTCAAAACAAGCCAGTCCCTGACTCGGCGGCGTGCTGGCTTGAATGAATGTGGCTGTGCTGTCCTTGACCTCACCGGAGAAGTCAGTCAGGGGGCTAGACTGTTCCATTGCCTTGATCACGCTGTCGATTGGTTGATTGGGATACTGATTAGTGGCGAGTTTGGCCGTCATGGCTTCTGCCGTACCGTATTTTGGAGATTGGCTGAAGGCTTCGACCGGCATGAGGTTTTGGTGTTATAGCGCCCCTGACGTTCTCGTTGTGGACACCCTCGGTGCTCTCATCAGTGGGAGAAGCACGTGCCGCGTTGTCTGGATTGATGGTTGTAGGTTAGTAGCTGTTTGCTGCATCGGTAATAACGACATGGTTTTAATTGCTGCCCTGTATTTCGTACCTACTAGTGTTTCCAGAAGGTTTCGCTCGCCACGATCGCGATCATTGATCATGATCGGAAGGCTTACTCGAAAGTAACTCGTGTTGCTGATTTCTGTAATCTTGCTCCCTACTTCATGAGCAGAAGCATCGACAGTGTGTCGACGTTCTAGGTAGGGATGTCAGGGCCAATCCGATACTCAGGTGAGTCTGTTAGCGGCTATGGAATATCGCGAGGGAAGGCACGGTAGTCACGAGTAGAGAATGGGCGTCGCACATGTACAATGTGCAGGTATCTAGAGAACGACTTAATGAACTTGCATTATCTAGCGAGTGGCCTCCTTTATGGAGAGCGAACTGGGTGCCTCATGGCCTGCCCGTTGTGCCTAATACTAGGCGTTGGCTCGCTGAGTAGGGTGCCTAATGAGTGACTATGCCACGAGTCATATGCTAGATGGCTCGAACAATGAATATGCTAACTATACTTTAGGCGCCTACGCACTCTCATGTCATTGGCTCGCATCGGCACCATTTGTGTCATGGCGCACGGGTATACTCCAACAGAGTCCATTTTGTTGCTAGGATGAACTGCGATGTCGTGGCGAATGTAAGGTTGTGGGAATTGACGAAGAGTGAGGTGCAGTAATGAATGTGAGGCGAAACTGAAAGGTGAGCTGGTAGAGGGTAGAAAAGGTGGGGCTGATCTTTTCATTTAGATTTTGGTACTTCTACTTGTCTTGTTCTCCTTATGGATTTCACACGCCTCCTGTCAATTCTTTTACCCATTGGGGGGCCTCTGCCAGTGGATACGCCTTGGTGCCAGCGTCAATCTTTCGAAGTCCACTGACTGACTTTCGTAGCAGCTTTCTCGGTCGACCGGCTATCAAGCTTCATTAACCCAGACCGCTTAGCCGTCCTAGCCTCAGCCTTCATTATCAGAGAACTATCTAGTAGAGCTGTTTTCTCCTGGTGCCAGGGCCGGACTGTAGCTGAGGATCCTTTGTAGCAACGTTGGTACTTCTGGCCACTTCGCCTTTTCGGAATGGCGAGAGGCAAAGACAAGACGAGAGACAAAATGAAAGCAGGCTGAACGTAAGAAGTGTTTTGAAAAGAAAGTAGATGTGCAGGAATATTGGCAAGAGGCTTGGTTCACAAGAAAAGAAAAGGGAACGTGTTTGTAAAGCAAATGGTAGGATCAGTCCGACCAGAGACTACGATAAGCCAGTCCAGGAGGAAAAGAGGTCAAGGGGAGCTAGAGGGATAGAGAGAGAATGTGCAAGTTGGAATGAACGAAGGAAATAGAAGTAGGTAAAGGATCTGTCTCCGGTTGTTGTTGAGAAGGTGTTGTGTTATCATATAGCCACTAGAATCACTCGATCAAATTAATCTAGATACAGGGGAACAACTCGTTATAAGCAGCACGATCGTTTGCACCATAGTAAAGCAAACGACAAAGACAGAAGCATCAAATGCCAGTCGTTCCTCACTCAAACGTACCCCCAAACCAGTCCGACCTAGAAGGCTGACTGGTGTTGATTTCTATGCGACGACAACTGGTAGGGATCATACCGGGCGGGAGCATGCATGCTCCCGAGAGATATACCCGCACCCCCTTTATGAGATGCTCACCGCAACACAGAGCATCCATAAACACCAGAGGCCTCGGGACACGTTTTTTAAGCTCGAAAAAAAACTTCATATAAGAACGAACGCGCAGAAGAAAAACGCGAGAAGAACAAAAAGTAGGAGGTCGAGGGAGAAGGAAGGGGGGAAGAAGAGAAAATATGAGCCGTCTCGAGGAACCGAACCCCGGCATCCCTGGGAAGGCGGTGGATAATTTAATATTGACTAATTCCAACATTCAGGTGCTCCCACTACATCACGAGAAAATTGGAGTGTAAGGTTAGTTATATAGCTTTTTTTTTTAAAGGGGGATAGAATATCCACACCCCCTTTTTGGGGGGCAGCTACTTGCAAATCTTCCAAGCGTTTCGTTAGCTATTCGGAGGTGTTGTCACCGTCTCGAGTTCAGTCGTCGCGAAAAGTTCAAGCGGCGGTACTTCAATCAGCCTGAACACCTCCGAAGGCGCAAGACTCTAGTTAAGATACCAACACCACGCAGAACCTCAATGGAAAGCCAAAAAGAACAGATTTCCGCTCCAGACGCAAGCTTGTCTGGAACACAAGTACTATTCTATAGGGAAGGCCATCTCGAGAGGTAGTAGCCTACAGATACTGACCACCTACCGCCTGGCAAACACACCGCAAAACACATAGCACGTATGCTCGGATTTCGGCTCTGAACAGCGAAGGGGGACCCTGGCGAGGAGGGCGGTATGGACTTTTACTTGTCTAATCTGATGGATCTCCGGGATCAGGTAAGATCCGTTGATGAGATCTGATGGAGAAGTGCGACAGTAACTAGGATCCAGCTGATCCACCATCAAAACTGACTCGCGACTTTTTCGTTGCTTTAGGGCGCGCAACAACGTATGGCAATATTTTCCAACTCATCAAGATCTCATTCCAGCATTCATCCTCTGTCATTTCAATTATCACAGCTTTTTCCATAATAAAGAAGTCCTCATATAAACAACCCCAAAGCGCGTCATTACACTACATCTCCCTTCATCTTCGTTCCCCATTCACCTTCACTCCACTCACAACATCTCCAACTACCTCCATATTCCCTCAACTCAACCCGTCATCCTCACCAACTAGTCTTAAATTAAGCGTTTAATAAGTCGCCGGAAGAATCGAAGCAATGGTGCCGCCGGAACCCTCTCTCTTCCACGGGGAGGGGCTCATCCCACGTCTCAGCGCCGGCAAGCTACTGCTACCACAGAAGGTCGCACCAATGCAAACACCACTAGTGCCACAGCAAGTATCGATGGCGCAGACCTTGCCGGAGGCACAGTCCGTGCTCTTGGTGCATCTGGGGAGCCCGGCGCAGGGGGTAGAGCCATCAATGCAGAAACCAGTGTGGTCGGTGGTGCTGGCGCAGATGCAGGAGCCGCCGGGTCCACAGGGGCCGAAGGTCGAGCAGGTTTTGCCATTGCAGCCGAGGGAAGAACAGGCTCCATTGGCGCAGATGCCAGAGGCGCACTAGGGGGTTTGTTAGAAGAGTGGTGAAGGGCTCAGGAGGGCTTTGAGGGGGTTACATACTACGTTCCCACAAGTACCGCAGTTATTGGGATCAGTGAGGAGTTTGGCACTGCCGCAAACTGTGCATCCTTGTCTCAGCATTCCAATTCCGTTATCCATCCTCTCCCTAACTCAAAAGCAACATTACTCACCAGGAGGCGGCGAAACAGTAACAGTGGCCGTCACCACTGGCGCGGAAGCAGTGACAGTCACCTTGGTGACACCAGCGCACGAGCAAGCGCTGCTATACCGAATGGTGCCCGAGCAAGCACTGGCATACGTCGGCACGCCCGTGGGGACAACCGTCACCTGGCGAACTTTGATCATCTCGGCGTGGCGCTTAGCAGGAGCACCGGTGACTGTCGCGGTGACGGTACTAAAAACATAACCCAGAGATTGTCAGCCATCCTACCCGTTGCAAGCATTTGCAAGTGGGAAAGAATGAAAGAGAAGCGGGGTGTTGGATGGATGGACGGGTGGATATGGATGGAAGAAAGGAGACAAAGAAACTCACACATTCGCCGGCGTAACAGTAACCTGGAAGAAACTGCTACAATCTGCCAGATGGCTCGCCTGCTCACTCGCCGGAAACCTCGTCCCCGTCACCGCGCGCGCACAGTTGTCGGCATTGCACGCTGTCGTCGCAAAGACGCTCTGAGCAGCGGCCGCGAGGCCAAAGAGGATTTGTGTGGTCTTCATCATTGTTGATGTTGATATTTTAAGGGAGGGAATTTAGATATAAACGAGTGTATCTAGAGGTAATAACAATTAACTATGTGATGAGTGAGTGAGTGAGTGAGTGAGTGAGTGGGTGGTGGGGAAGGAATGGGAAGGGTGGGTGAACATGGTTCTTTAAGTATTTGGACTTGGATCTTAAACAACCAAGGCAGACTGTGAGGCCCCGCAGCGCAGCCGTAATTCCCGGACGCTTTGGCCTTGGTGGAGGATGCGCGATGCTGTGGATGGCCAGGCAGGATAACCAAGCCATTTCTTCATTGAGCGAATAGAAGAGAGGAAAACATTTTATTGTTTCTCTATATGAGCACATACATAACCGGGAAACCTCTAAAAACAGAATGGTCGAGGCAGAAAACAGAAAACCATCGCACCCACTTGTAGGGATAGTGACATGGGTTGCGGATCGATACCCAAGACACAAACAAACGACAACCTTGAGAACCAAACGGCATTTCCCCTCTCAGATGCTCACCTTATCTCCCTCACCGACATTGCTTGTACAGTATACTATACAATATAACCACGCCCTTACCCCCACCTGCCCCATCACCCTACAAGCACGGACCAAAAACCGAAAGAAGAGGAGGAAAAAAGAGAAATAAAACCGACGAGGGACAAACGGAGGGAAAAAGAAAAAAAGAAATACCCCTTTCTAGGACAAGGCACCACGAGAAACAAACCCGAGATCACAAGACATGCATGTGGCTCGTCTCATGCGCCTGCCCTCAGATCTGGGCTGAGAACGGCTAATCGCAGGTGTAATCATATGGTGATTTCGCATCCATACATACAACCAACACACAACACACAAGACGAAAATAAATCCCGAGGAGATCCGCATCCTAGATATCCACACCAGACTCACCCACCAACGCACACACACACACACACACACACACACGCCGAGGGAAACAATAAATACATCTCAGATCAGACATCTGAGATCATCGCCGTGGTGCTCCTCAAAGGGAAAATAATGTTGATGGGTAAAAAGTCTATTGTTCTATTCCGCGTTGGGAGTGGGGGGGGGGGGGGGGTGTTTAT
>JAJDMY020000612.1:0-21699 GCA_022345705.2 Sabuloglossum arenarium | reverse complement strand
TAATACTCAAGAAACAGAGAAAGACCCCGACCTATCGGGTACTTGCTGATAGTCACTTTACTCTTGTCGCTCAGGCCGGCCATTGTAGGAGACAGTTGATATTATGCTGCAAAACAGATGCTGAATACTCGAATGGGTAACACTGCCCAGAAGTAGATAAAATGACATGAAGGCAGAGCGGCTACTGGCCGAGCTGCTTATTGATGGGATCAAAAGTGTAACTAGTTACTTGAAATTCAATTTTGAAAACTGTTGGTCGAAGATGTTCGATCTGACTCGAACTTGGCGGTCTTCGGTTGATCGACCCGCCATACAACCCGACCCGCCATAGCTCTAGCGGCTGGCACTTCTCGTATTCCGCCTCACCACACGAATCGACCTTTAAGCGCCCACCGAAAATAGAGAATCCGCACTTCTACTATTGCCATGTAAAGCCGTTTCACTGGACAATGGGTAAAGAAAGAACTTCCCATGCTTCGTCGGAATCTCCCTGTCGGCGTTTACATATCACTCCTCTTAATCCGTCACTGTTACCAATTCTTCTTCCGCCTTCAATACTCCCTTTCGCAAGGAACGTATCTTACCACGAGCTGGAGACCTTCCCTGAGAAGAACTACGGCTTCATCGATCTCCCTGTCATGGATGCTGAGAAGGTGCGAAAGAAACTTAACGGTACAATTTTCAGGGGCACAAAGGTGCGCGTCGAGGAGGCTCGACCGCGGAAAGTATTCTCAAATGCGTCAGTTGGAGATGATGGGGAGGCAACCAGTGAGAGCAAACACAGTAGCGAAAAGCTGTCAAAGAGACGGAGACGGGAGGAAGGGGTCATTCCTGGGATCGAGATGCCCAATGGTAGAAAAGTACAGCGCGGATGGACCAAACCACCGGCCTCGGTATCTAAGTCAGGCATGATGAAACAGAAACGGCAAACCCAAACAGCCAGGTACACCACAACATCAGAGTGTCTTTTCCGTACCACTCTTCCTGCGAATGTGGCGTCTTCAAACGCTCTGCCGTTGGTTGCGAGCACCAAGGCGAGGATGGGGGAGAGGAGATTAAAGGACAAGGCTGGTAGGGAGACTATCGTACACGAATTTTCCAGCACGACAAAGTTCTCAAGCTTTTTGCGCGACAATACGACGCAGAAGACCGGGAAAGTGGTCTATGAATTTGTGGAGGGCAAAGGGTGGGTGGATGATGAAGGGAATGTGATTGAAGCCGTCAGGGAGAGTAATAGGCTAGTAAAGGAAGAAGACAAAACTCTAGGCGTTGGAGGCGACTTCCAGGCTACGGATTCTCATTTGGTGGCTGAAGTGGACCCGGACGCAGAAGAACAGGAACATGGCTCGGAGAGTGACGATGATGACAGCAATTTATCAGGTGATGATGATTCAGCAAGTTCAACATCAGATGGCGAAGAGGGTGGAGAATATGCCGGAGATACTGAGGACAAGCTGCTAGCGGTGCAGACAAAACAGCTGTCATCAATCAGGCCGTCACCAGCATCATCTCTACCTACTTCTGCCGGCTCAGTTCCTAGTCTCACCCTCACTATTCCTACCGTAGCGCAATCGCCTGTCTCTGCTGCATCGGTGCCTAACCTCAGCCTCCTGATACCAAAAAATAGTCCTCGAAAGGAACTCCACCCCCTGGAAGCAGTCTTCAAACATCCAAGCACCATCGATACCTCCATTATCAAGTCTTCCGTCGAGCCAGCAACCCCCTTTACGTTCTTCGAGCCTGATGAAGTGGATGCTGGATACTCTGCCTCATCACCACTGCAGACGCCTTTTTTGCGGAGAGACATTTCTCAGAGGGGGATCAGAAGTGCCGCCCCTACACCTGATACCGCTGCTCCGTGGAAGAGAATGCCGATTCTTTGGCCAAAGGGCATTAATGAAGAAGCTGCTGAAGATTCAGAAGGCGAGGAAGGGAACCCTAACGAACATACGAGCTCGCAAATTCCGGGGGAGACGGCCGTGTCAGATCCTGTTGAGGGCAGTAGCTCCGCTGCTGCTGTCTCTATATTAAATGTGGACGACTGGGATGCCCTACCCGTAATTTCTGACCCTACATCACTCGCATCACTCGCAAAGGACGACGCAGTAGAGGAAAAGGGATTCGAGGAGTTGTTCTACGAGACGAGAGGTGAGTTGAACCGAGCATGGAAGAGGAGGAGACGTGAGATGGGTAAGGAGAAGCGGAAACGGGAGAACAAGCGGAGGGATACAAGGACTGTTTGATGGTGGGGATCAACCACTGGACGTTTCAAAGCATTATAGTGAGATTCATGTTTCATGTTCTAACGAGTTTATCATAATTCGATAAGTTGAAAGTCAAAAACGAGTCTATATGAAGTCATGAAGGTGTTTCAAGCCGGTCTTGATCAATTAAAGAATCCCTTATTATTTCCCCGTTCACCCCATGTCAGATGTTTTTTTTTTTTTGTCGTTGATATATTCGCTCCGCTCGAAATGCAATGAATGCCTGTGCACTCAAGATTTGCTCCGATCAAAACCTGTTTATATCCAGACCTTGCGTCCTGTGGAAAATACCTTTCCCATGCACAGAGCCATTGGTCTCCCCTGCGTGATTTCCTGAGCATCGAAAGGGCGAATTAGAGAACTAGAGGCTTCATTAGGGTTTTGTTCTCACTTGCAAGTGTGTATAGAGATTGTAGCAGGGATTGCTCTTACTTCCATGTATTGCGAGCGGCAGATTTCACGATGTCGTGTTATCTCGCGATTCTGAAATTCGAAAAAATCCCCATCATATCCCTCGTTTGTGTGAAATTCATGTCCGCTCCCCTTTCTCTTCAAAATAAATCCCAAAGCCGGTATTCACAGAAAGTTCGCTCCTGGTTCAGATCATACGCAGTGCTTTCGTCTACACGGTTGGCGTTCTTCATATCTTCAGGGGCGAATGGATTGCCACCTCTGTTGGCGGCTGCTCTCGGTACTCTAGGTTCATCTCATGCATTCTTCTGATCATCTCTGCACTTGGCTCGACAAACCACGAGGCTCCCCTGAGATCTTCGAATTGGTTGTCTAAGCACGCCATATGTTGCAACCACTTCATAATCCGCTCATGCGTTTTTTTGTCCAGGAAACGCTGGTAGCTCGCGAAATCTTCTTCACCGAGCGGGCTGGCTCTTCGTTCGCTCATGCTTCCGTGATCGCGCGTGCGGCGGATGCAGACTTGCATTTCGATGTTTTGTTGGTAGAGTTCATGGACATCGGCACTGAGACGCGCCACCGCAGCTTGCGTTCGGCGTTGGAGATCACGGCGCTGCTGGAAGAACTTCCAGGACATTCCAAAGAGAAATAGTGAACATGCAGCTGACAAGACAAACCAGATGATGTGGGAGGCCTGAGGTCCGTATGAGCGCATATCCTGGACAAGAAATACGATCGACACAGCCATGGACGCGATCGTGAACTGAACCGCTATGACTGTGCTGCAAAGAGCTTGGTTGATCTTGTTCAATTGATCCTCGTCGGGGATTGAATCATCTTCACCTTCGAAAACAGGAAGGGATGCCTGCTCTTGCTCTTGCTCTCGCTCAGAAGGGCCATATGGATCGCTCAAATGTCGGCCGCGCGAAAGTGCCCGGGAAAGGCCATTTGTCGAGGCTCGTGAATGCGTCCGCGGTCGTTCATTTGGAGACGTAGGTTGCTCGACTGCTTTCGTCATTCTCGCACCTTGTTTCATTGACGATAGCTGCTTTGAAGGTATCGCACGCCGAGGGATCAAGTAGGTTACAGGAGGGCGCTGATGTGAACCGTGATATGCAGCTTTAGGGATTGAAAGAATTGGGGGCGGAGGGGCCGGTAGGTTGGTGAGTCGTGGAGGCTGTGAGGAAAAGTGAATGGGTGGATATGACATCATTATGCTCCTCGAATTAAGACAAGAACCCTAGAAATGGGGGGAGTAAGCTTTATCGCCGAAAAGGGTATCTCCCGGATTTTGTGTCTTGAGGTGAGAGCTTCTGCCTTGGGATTCCTGTATTAAACTTCTTTGCGAAGATCTCGTTGTGGGGCTTCGAAATGATATCCTCAAAGTGAAGACTCAAGCCGAAAGCCTCAATTGAACCTCGAACCAACCCTATCATAATTATCAGCGGAATGAAAGATTGGAACCACTGTCTATGGGCTTAACATACTAATACCAGCCTCAGTTTGCCCTTTTCCTCTCCTTGCGAATTACCAGCCGTAGTCTTCCTTCTTTGCAAGGTTCAGCTCAGTCATCACCAGATTCACTTAATCTTGGTTTTGAGATGAAGGAATCACCGAAGCGCCAGATCACTTGTGTGGTTGTGACAGCTTGAGGGTGTTGGAACGCTTTTGATTGAGTAAACGGAGGTGCGGGCAGCGAATGCGAGGTGCGAGACAGACTCTTTCCTATAGCGACAAGAGTCAGAGCAGAGTGTTTGATGACACGGAGTTGGATGAGGTTTGCGTTATAATGACACTAGCCATAGCGCTTTCATTCACTTACCCGGAGCAGGAATATAGGCAAGAATCTCCTTGTTGTATAATGACACGATACTAGTAAAAGCCTGAAGAGTATAAGTACGAATCCGCATTCAAAGGCCCGTAGTTAATATAGACTCCTGGGCTTTCAACCCCCCCCTCTCCCTCTCTCCCTACCTATCCCTAGTTGATTTCAAAAAAACCACATATATAACGCCGTGAAGCGCAGAAGGAAGCTACTTATATAAGAAAAACACACCAGGAACGAAATAGGTCATTTCAAATGGATATGAAAAGCCTTGTCTCTCATGCTCGCTATAAGGACTTCAGTTATGGGCTGACTGAGGACAGGATTTGATCTATACATGAAGACCCAGCAGTCTTGAATCATAAATCAATCCCTCGACGCATAAATAATGAGGCCACGCAACACCGATAGCAGTGACCACAATTTCACTAAACATTTGAATCTTCGATGAGAATAACTTCAAAATAAGACCTACTAAATGCCCGAACACATGCATGCCCGCAGCGAAAAGGATAGCTAGGCGGGCTAAACGGCTACAGGATATTTCCACAGGATAGTGCAAAGTAGGACTTCAAAAGAAATGGGGGGAGTATATATACAGGTTATAATGATTTTGCCTCCCCACTGCCCACCCTACGCCTTTTCGTAGAGACGTATTTAGAAACATGTGCATGACGTTCTCGAAAAAACATTAGGTATCACGCTTTGCTTTTGGTAATCAAACACTTACTCATTTTCACCACAACCGGGGATTCCTCGGCCGATAATCGAGAAAAGCGGAGGGGTGGTTATTCCTCCTTTATAACTAGGAGGTCAAATCGCCGACAAATCCCAGCATATCTCGTCGATCGTCCATGACACGTGCGTACTCTAGGAGAATGCGCAGCGTATAGAGCTGCATGTCTTCTCGCCGCAAGACCTTCAGGGCCCAATCTTGGCCCTCAGTGGAGATTTTCTTAGCCGTGCTACCGTGATCTTTGATGGCTTTGAGAATGGAATCTTCGTGGGGTAAGGAGGAATACCCAAGGAAGTACTCCATAATGCCATAAATATCCACGAACCGATTGTCCATAGGAACGAAATGTTTCCAGGCCACCAGCCGGGAGTCATGCCACTCGCGAAACAGAGTCGCTTTGATAGGCAGCGAGTTAGACATCAGAAACGCCCTGTATCGCCCGCTGAAGCTGTTGCCGTCGATGTCGGGAAGGAGCTTGTTGCGGTATTGATCCGCCATTTTGACTTGGGGTACTACTTTGAACCAGGGGCTTGTGTAGTCGCATTGGCCTTCCTCCTGCTCCGGGAAGCAACTTAGCCCGACGAAGCCTGTGTCCACGAATTTCTCGAGCCAATCGCCTAGGCGGTTGCTACCTAGGGCTTTGAGGTCGTAGATGTTGGATGGGCGCGCCCAGTTCAAGGGGAGTTCCTTCCAGTTCTCGGCACGTCGGACTTGTGTGGCGTTTGTCATGGCGACGAATCGATGTCTATGGAAACCTTTCCAATTGTCGACTTTGTTTCTTCCACCTGAGGCTAAGCCTCGCCAGATAATTCGGTTATCCTTCTTCTCCCACGGGTTACTGCCGCCACCTTTGGCGTCGAATCGAGGATCATTGTCCCAATACATAGGGGCAGGTAGAAGTAACTCATTATTGGTCAACATCTTCGACCCCCCGAACAAAGGAAATAGGTGAGTTGAAGCATTGACAGAAATAGGCTCAATTAGAGCACCATGGAGACCTTGGAGGTCTGGCTGGTGACATATTGACGTAGACAAGGTGTAATTGGAAACGTAGCCGTTGTATGAGTGTTCTTCCATGTACTTAAGGTCAATGACTGGGACGCTTGAAAAATCGGTCTGGACTTCGGCTTTGCGGGCAGGACTATCTGGATGGCATGCAAGTCGAGCATGAGGGAAGTATGGTACTGTGGATCAGGTCAGTGAGTTTCTTAGGAGAATTGCGATGCCCGTGATTTCCGACTGACCGGAACTGTTCCAACTGTGTGCCACGGGGGTCGTGTCATTCACATCTACTGCGAACCCTACATCCAGCATACATCAGCATCAGTCATCCCCTAGCAATCCAAATCATATATGAATTAAATTCGTACTTGAGAACTCAGATATGACTTCAGACGGCGGGGGCATCTTCCTAGCGGCCTGCTCCTTTCGTACATATTCATTCATATCCTCCCATGGAACCGTCAATCTGGGTTCATCCATCGAGTTTACAGCAATGTCCATGTCTGGCAGATACGATCCGATAGTACCTATAAGATCACACCAAATTTTCACCCAGAAAAAGTCGTCGTCTGATTCTGCCTTGCCGCTGCGGACGCGAATGACCTTGTCGTGGCTTCGGACATCGCGCAGCATCTGTCCAGGAGGGAGAGCCCAAAGAGGGTTTATATCATCGTATATCTGATCCCAGTAGTCCTCGACTATGACTGCTCTGTGCTCCTTCGCAAGCTCGAACCAGGCGTCGAAGCCCGGAGGTGGATGGCGGCCCCTCCTCTCTCTGTAAGCCGCTGCTGCGCTCTTCAAGTCGAAAGTTTCCCTAGAGATATGAGAGAGGAAATCAGCCCCCGCGACCTTAATCAGGTGGTCTATGGGATGCCATTCGGTCGGCCCTTCAGTCGAGTTTTTAGTTGACTCCGTCGGGATCGGTTCTTGAGGCGATCCAGTCAACCTGTCGAACGACCAGTCTATCGACAAAGGCGTAGTGCTGGTCCCGAGACGTAGATAAAATCCAGAGATGATGACAACAGCAGTGACGGCAAGAATGGCCATGTATTGTGGTCTGAAAAACATCCTGTGCTGAGCTGAGCGCTGCGCGCTTAGTGGCCAGCCAAAGATCGTGAAGTTGGCAAAAGAATATGGCGGGAGGTTTCGCGATCCCCTTTGGTCGAATTGGACTGTTCAGAACCTGGGAAATTGCTTTTTAATGTAATGGAAAAGATGGAGGGTGATAGCAAACCATTCACAGATGATCGAAAAGGTGGCCGTATATAACACAATATTCTGTACGCCTTCCAAATAATTGGTGTGCTCTCTATTTGGTCGCTATTGAAAACCATTGAAACTACTCCGTACAGCGATCTTATATACTCAGTCGGCCACGGTGTTATACACCATATCGTTTGCAAAAGAGTATTTTTGTTTGCACCTTCGGGTTCCATATATCCCGCATCTGAGTTACATATATATAATATTTAACTCTTAGCTCGGCAGATTCCAAGTTGGTTGGCTGCGCCTTATCCTCCACCTTCCTTGGTAGGTCGGTTCACCGACTGACGCATCGGAGGTGCTGTAGGATACATGATGCCCAATTCCCGTCAATTCAGAAACCAGTTCCTTCGTATTTAGGCTCCAATGTGGCCTCAAACTCGCACAACCTCCTAGCCGATCCGTTGCAAAATACCATTAACAGTAGACTTTGGATGCCTCTCCCGCTTGCAATAGGCAAGGCGCTTATACGACAGACCCCTCACCATGACCATCAAATTCAAATATGCCCCTCTGGTGGGTAATTCACCAGAGATCATTCAGGACGGTCCTGCTTTAGGCTCTAGCTCGGTTCCCATGCCAGAGACTCTCCCTAATACAGAGACAGTCCCATACACGAGAACTGTCCCCTACACAGAATACATCAATGACGACCAAGCTCTCCCAGCCTATTCCGATGACCCAGGCCCAGCAACTCCTGTCGCGATAGCCATAAACCCAGAAGTAGGCCGAATCCCAGACTCCGTAACCTCATCCGACAAGATAACCGCCACATCCCTCAACGCAAAACTAAACCAAGACGCCGGCAGGCTCCACTCGTTCATCCTACAACAGAATGAGATCCCGCCGAAGCCAACAGTGCGGCTTAAGGGTACGCATTGGGAAACACATAAGAGGTCGGATGGTAAGGACGAGAGGAGACAGATTACAGATTTCGATCTGCAGTTGGATCTAACTCCGTATATTGCTCGCAGTTTGAATCTGGGCTATGGGGAACAGGATTGGAAGTTCTTATCAGTGGTAGAGAATGATGTTAAGGCATACCGGGGGGGTAGAATGAAGTCTGTGGACCCGGCGTATAAGGTTGGTCTAACGACATATGCGGCGCCGCATCTGGGGGATTGGACGAAAATGTACTGCGAGGATCCTCACATGTTGAAGAGGTAAGTTCTTATATGCTCAGATATACCCCTAACATGGAAATAATTACTTCCTAACGTCTTACCGATTACAACAGCTTCACATTCACCAAAGAAGTCACAAACCATGACACCGAAAAGCTCAGATCCCTCCTCGAAGCCCTCATCCAATCTACAAACTACCGCGGCAACTATACCATCTCCTTCATCACCACCCATTCCCGCGTCGAGATCCTCTCCCCACATTGGATCAACTACCTCCGCGTCAGAACCTGGATCCGCTGGCTCTTCTACCTCTCCATGCTCTGGATCATCGCCTGGCCTATCCTCTGGTTCCTAACCCGACGCTACGAAATCGTAGCAAGCATATGGCCATACTCACTCACCGATGAACAAGGGGTGAAGCGGTACGCGATCGCTAGTGAAGAGGAGTGGTATCGTAAATACGCCGTGGCGATTCGGAGGTCCTTGTTAGCGAGACGCCAGGGCTGGGTCACGGATGAGGATCTGAGATATGTGGAAACGGTCGGTGAGAATGGTCTTCCGGCGTTAAGCGCGGCGGAGACGGGTGTCATGGGTTTTGCGTATAATGTGGCGCATGGGGTAATGTGCGCGACGAGGGATCTGGACGCTATTAGAGGGTGGGGCGGGGATGATGATGGGGTAGACGTCCATAGGTGGCGATATAGGAGAGGAAACTCTTGGAGTAGTTAATTATCGTTACTGGTTGGTCGTTTATGCGTGGTAGGATAAACGGCGCAAAGTTCCTCTCCTTTCCGGAATTCCCGTGGGTTTAAAACGCCCCTCCAATATGGTTTTTATTAAGGGATATTTACTCAAATACCACGATTTTCAGAATCATTTACCAAACTACCACAATCGTTTTTCAGAGCGATGCCTAAGGTAAATAAATAGAGGGGCGACAAAAGCTCATTCTCCGCCGTCTCGATGGTTGCTCCACTACTTGAAACTTAAATGGGCATCCCATATGCTCAGGCTTTTATTGTAGGCTGCGGAGTGCTCTCTGGTATTATAGAAATTCTGTACACTTAAGGTGTTCAGGTGATCATAGAGGGCTTCTGATTCCCTATGACGATTTGTGTGTGTAGTTCTTGCTGGTAGCCGTATAGTACTCCTGACGCCTTATACATAGGAATTACTGGTAGCCGTGGAGTGATTCTAGAGAATATAAGGATAACGTGTACAAAGAATAGCTGGATGTACTCCCAGTAGCACAAATCATTCGTGGTATCTCAAGTAGTGGGCGCTCCTGACTAGTGAGTCAGGGTTGCGGTATTCTGGTAAATAATTCTTGGAATCATAGTAAACAAGTAAATAAGATTCAAATCGTAGTAGATGAGTAAATATCCCTTTTATTAACTAGGTCTAAGTCTGTGACAAGTAAAACATGACGTGTTCGTTCGTTTAGATCCCTTCAGGATGTACTAATATGTTACACCCTCCTCAATCTCCATTTTTCGGAAATGTATATCATTTCGAATCTATGTCCACGCTAAAAACGAAATAACAAATAATTTAAAAATTTTTATAAAGCATCGCATAATATGAAAGTCCCGAGTGTTCAAATCTCCAGGCGGTCATATACATTGACTCCGAACTTCCAGACTTGATCCACGATGAGCTGTGTATATCCTTGGTCGTTCCGTTCCTCACTTATTACCACGATGTCGGCATCTGAGTCACTGTTTAAAGTTCCTTTAGTGGAAGCAAGTCCAAGCATCATTGCTGGTGTTAATGTGACTGTCTTGATTGCTTCTGGGATGGTGGCATCGGTCCAATTGAGGATGTTGGAGACACATTCGATAAGTGTTATCGAGCTGTGGGTTGGGATTTTAGCATCATCGGACAAAAAGACATGTGATCGTGGTTAGCTGACCTTCCGGCAATCTTATCAGAGCCCTCAAGTGTCAATAAAGCTCCTTTCTTGATGATGCGATCCCCATTGGTCCAGTCGTAGGTGCCATCTTCAAGACCAGCCAGGCCCATAGCATCAGTTACAAGTATAAAACCATCTAGGTATGCGTTGAAGGCAAGCTTAACACAGGTTGGGTGGAGATGGATGCCGTCTGCAATAACACCAAAGTAAGGTCGTGGCAAACTCCCAGCTGCACCGAGCATGCCAAAGACCCCTGGGTTACGGTGATGGAGAGGTCGCATTGCGTTGAAAAGGTGTGTTATCATGGTTGCACCTGCCTCCACTGCTGCAGAAGCTTGCTCGTATGTGCACTCTGAGTGCCCGATAGAGAACATGATATCACGAGACGTTATTTCAGGGATGGCGGAGGTGATGTTGCCTACTTCTGGAGCAGCAGTAATCATCTTGACAGGGGCCGGGCGAGACTGCGATATACCAGGGACCTTGGACCAACCTCGAAGGTTGCTCGCTCCATAGCAATCCTCAAGGTCAGCAAAACCTCGGGGTGCCGATTGGAGATAGTTTGTGTTATGAATACCGTTCTTCGTTGGACTGAGGAACGGTCCCTCGCAATGCGCCCCTAATGATTCGGCACCATCGTCAGGCAGCCTCAAGAAGCCAGACGGTCCAAGGAATGGTAGCGACTTGCAACAGCGTCAGCACCATTGGGTGGCATGCAGAATGAATACGGGACAAGATGCCACCTTTTGATACACCTCGCTACTCTGGCTTGTAAGGGTTGGTAGGTAGGACGTGACTCCAGTTCGGATAAGAGCCTTGCTAACACGCCGTACACCCGCAGAATAATCGGCTATATCGTCTGGCATAGCCGAGAAGTCAAACCCCACAGCGCCGTTCAGTTGGACGTCGATGAAGCCTGGCGCGACGATGCGGCCCCCGAGGTCAATGACTTTGTCGGGTCCCTTCCGTTGGCCATAGAACGCCTCTTGGCCACAGACAATCTTTCCAGATGTTGCGCTGATCCAGATATCTTGCTCGACCAGGCTGTCGCCTTTCACCAACCTACAATTGGTGAATTTGGTGATCTTTTCTTGGCCTATCGACGTTACTGATTCGTTGTAGGTCGCCGTGGGCATAGTGTTTATGAGATATAAATGGAAGGAAATTGAGGAGGAAAGAACAAAAGCAGTCTAGTATTGAAGCTACGAAATCTTGGTCGGGCCTTCTGTGTCAGGAAGACTGAGTATCAAGATGAGAAATCCTAGAGGGATTACGGTAGGTCGTATGGAGTCATGGCTCTCCAAAAATCACTGACTGGCTCCTCCCAGGGTCGAAATCGACTTCTGCAGCAACCATAGTATTGCTGTGATCCATCGCGACAGGGCTGTCCTACTGATGCTACGAAGATTCGCACTGTCGTGATGTCTGCAGGTTTTTATGTAACGTTGCTACCGGAAAAGTCGAAGATGATGAACATCGTTTGCGTTTGATGTGGGCGAGTCTTAAAGTGGCAATGCAACGTGAGATCTCCTATGGTCCGTGCACGATTCGTTTCGCCCAGAAGCTCGATATCAAGGTCAGGGAAACCCATCACTGAGGATACGACCGCTGACGAAGGCAGATCTCAATTCTTCCTAATCAATGCGACGTCGACCTTATCCGATGACTTTTCTGCCCGCTATTGCCCTGCGGCTTTGTAGGTAACTCTCGATCCCTGTTGTCAGGATAAGATCGTGTGACTCTGTCCCGAAATCTCGACCTCTAGATATCAAATGTCCAACATGGTGGCCAAGGACATTGGGCTGGATCCCATATGGGATGACTTTGATAGGTAAGCTTTGGATGAAGTTTCATGATGTGCTGAGCTGATCACGTGGCATGTGGGGTTAGGGAGATGGGCCAGCTATTTATGATGGGCTTTGATGGGACGACAGTGACCCCTCAGATAAGGAAACTGATTGAGGAACACTACCTGGGGTCTATCCTCTTGACCGCGAAGAATCTGAAATGTAAGCGTGAAGATCTAAAGTCATGAGCCTTGCATTAACCTCTGGTAGCGGCAGAAGAAACCGCCAGACTAGTATTTGACCTGCAGACCGTTGCCCATAACGCTGGCCACTCAGTGCCGTTAGCTATTGCTCTTGATCAAGAGAATGGAGGCGTCAACAGTTTATTCGACGAGATCTATATCCGCCAGTTTCCGAGCGCAATGGGCCTTGCGGCGACGGGATCCACCGAGTTGGCGTACCAAGTGGCCAGGGCTACGGCTCAAGAGGTGTCTTCTGTAGGAGTCAATTGGATTATGGGCCCAGTCCTTGATGTGTTGACGAACGCACTCAATCAACCACTTGGGGTGCGAACAACCGGTGATGATCCGCAAGAAGTCTCATCATATGGCGTATCATTCATGAAAGGCTATAAAGAAGCTGGACTCGCAACCTGCGGGAAACATTTTCCCTCTTACGGCAATCTCGAATTTCTGGGGTCACCTACGGACGTTCCGATAATTACGGAGACTTTCGAACAGTTACAATTGTCAGCTTTAGTTCCATTTCGGAATGCCATCGCTGCCGGCATAGATGCCATGATGGTTGGTGGCTGCGCGATGTCGTCAGTAGGAACAAATGTCATGCATGCCTGTCTCTCTGAGCAGGTTGTGAACGATTTACTCCGAGATGACCTTCGATTCGATGGGGTTGTCGTTTCCGAGTGTCTGGAAATGGAAGCGCTAAGCCACAACATAGGAGTCGGTGGAGGCACGGTCATGGCAGTCAAAGCTGGATGTGATATTGTCTTATTATGCCGTTCATTCTCTGTGCAGCAAGAGGCGATAGCTGGCCTCAAGCTTGGGGTTGAGAACGGGATGATATCGAGGGAGCGAATCCGCAAATCGCTACAGCGCGTTCTAGAGATGAAATCGAAATGTACATCCTGGGAGCAGGCTCTAAATCCCCCTGGCATCGACCGCCTTTCGGTGCTGCAGCCCTCGCATACTAGCCTTTCTACCAAGGCGTATAACAGCTCGATAACTGTTGTCAGAGATAAGAATCATTTACTACCTTTATCGAATATCATAGAGCCAGACGAAGAGCTGCTTTTGCTTTCTCCTCTAGTCAAGCCTCTACCCGCATCTGCGGCATCAAAAGCTTTGACAGAATCTGCTACTGTAGCTTCGCCAGAGCCCGCAATTTGGGAACGAAGTGCATCAGTCATGAGTGGAGAAGGAGTTTTCCGCGAACTTGGCCGCTCCCTAGCACGGCAACGGAGTGGTAGAGTCTTGCACACATCTTACACTGCTAATGGAGTGCGACCAGTTCACGAAAATCTTATTAACCGAGCTGGTGCTATAATTGTTCTTACGGCTGATGCAAACCGCAACCTCTACCAGAATGGTTTCACAAAACACGTTTCTATGATCTGCAGCATGCAGTTCTCTGCCGGTGGTGAGAAACGCGAGAAACCTTTGGTGGTTGTTTCAGTCAGTTCCCCGTACGATTTTGCAATGGATCAGACCATTGGAACATATATTTGCACCTACGACTTTACTGAGACTGCTCTGAACGCTCTGGTCAAAATTCTGTATGGGGAACTACAGCCGCGGGGGACACTTCCGGGCTCCATCAGTCAAAGCCAGAAGCTTAATCAGTCACGCCAGCATTGGCTGGTAGAAAATTGGCAAGAGGAGCGAGATTCCAATGCATTAGATACCTTGATCAAATCTGTGATAGAAGGATCGCCTCAAGGATATCGTTCAGAACTTTTGAGTTCTTCATCAAACTCCTTCCTGTTACACAATCCAGATGTTGAGGAAGCACATTTCGTTGTCCGAAATAGCAGTACGCAAGCTTTGTATGGCTTTTGCTCGACTTATTTCTTCAAGAGCACAGGAACCGGCGTCATCGGGTCGCTTTTCGTTGACCCAACAAGACGAAAATTATCAATCGGGCACTCTCTTCACAACCGCGCCATACGTACACTACTACAACGTGAAGGGATCAAACGATTCCAGCTTGGATCGAGGCTACCGAGTATATTCCTGGGAATTCCAACAGGCAATGGAGCCGAGAGAAAGAGACTGAGGCAATGGTTCGCAAATATGGGATGGAATACAGCTTTATCACGTCCCGTGTGTAGCATGGCTGCCAGAAACCTATCGACCTGGTCCCCTCCAGAAGGCCTTGCTATGAGTTTGCAGAGTGCAGGGGTTGAATTTGATCTGGACTACGGATGGCAACACGGAGATACTATTCTCGACCATATCAAGACCAATTCCCGACAAGGTGTGGTGGAAGTTTACAAGCTGGCGTTGACAGATCCGGCATGTGGGATCATTCGTGCCAAACGACCAGGGGATGGCGCTATTGTCGGAAGCGTCGTGCTGTATAACGGAGAATCAGCATTGGCAGAATTTGTTCCGGCGTTGAAGGACACCAGTGAAGCTTGCGGGGGCATATCGTCACCAGTCATTTCTCCGTCTGTTGGAGAGTATTCGACGTTGCTTCAAGGTTTGATACTACTTGGCATACGCCAGATCAAGCAGCAAGGGTCAGGCGCGTGTGTCCTTGATTACGTGAGTTTCCGCACCAACTTAAAATAGCTCCAATCACTAACAGAATGGCAGATTGATGGAGACGGAAACTTCGACAGCCTATCAGCGATGGGATTCAGCGTATTGCACAGTTTCGAAGAGGTGACATGTGATGCGGCAACGTGGACCATGGTGCCTCCCTCATAGGCGGCTCTGATTCAGTAACTATCTAGAAGGCGAGATAAAGTTCATCTGGCTAGGGTTTAGCGCGTTGCTGATTGCAGGGTATCAGGTTTTTCGCATAGAGTAGTTTGCTCGAACCCATCTGGATTATTGCAGAGTCTAGCATTGAGCTTGTAGAATATATTAGCTATGGCTGCGAAACATTATGGCAAGACGTACAAGTTGAGTTTGAACTGGTCAAAAGAAGTGATAGGTCTATTATTAAGCGAGCAGGATGTGCCGCGGCCAGCGACGCCAAGCCAATAAACGACAACAACGCAGGACCCTTGGGCTGTGAGATAGCCACACGGGCCCTTCATCCACGCCAGGTTAACCACATCCACACAACAAAAGAAAAATCTTCAACCAGCCGGCCGGCGATTACAGGAGAGTTTTCTACAGCAAACATAAGTAGGCGCACGTCGATAATTGACGGAAGGGATCTTCTTGAGGAGCTATGGAGGGCTTCGATACTACCACCATGTCGTACCTGGCAAGTCCACACACTCTCACCTCCGCGACCGCCTCCGACCAGATGGCTTCAATGATGTCGATGGATGTACTGGACCATTCTTCGAACTATGACAACGAGACGTTTGTAGGGTGAGACTTGCGCTCTCTGATGCTGACTTCCGTTGTTCTCATCGAAGCATCTGGTTAACGACCTGCAGAAGCGAGGACGCACCATTTGCGCCATCATCGGTACACCATCATCCGCAACTCAAGCGTTATTCAAACACCTTCGATGATCCATTCTCTGACGCCTTGAGCTCTTTTGAGCCCTCTATACCAGAGCCGAATGGAGTAGAGGCTCCCTCAGTGGAACGCGACAACAAACTTCTCAGCTTCAATCCACCCACATACAACTACAATCTCCTGGGCTACTCCGGAGAGCGGATATCATTCTCACTATCTGCACAACTCCATGGCATGTTCTTTCTGGCAGAATCGCCGTGGGCGGCAGTTGGAGAAGCTGCAGTTCCCCCAACAGAGTTGACATGTTATCGCCGGAATCTTTTTCAGATATCTGGTTCCATAACTTTGCCACGTGCACTGCGATACGTTCTCACCGACCAAGGGGATAGAATCCCAATAGTCGCTCAAGAGCTCACTATATCAGCCACAGAATCGGTGGAAGGGAATCCTGTCAAAATCATATCTGTGCCATGGAAGACTCCTGCATCGAATTCGGCGGCTGTCGAAGACAAGACTGAAAAGGAACCGCTGCCTATGCCTCTGGACTTGATGGCAAACCAGGAAGTCGATGCGGATTACGCCACTTCCCAAATTTCGTGGAAGCGACTGCAATTTAGAACTGCAACTGCAAATAATGGCAGGCGAAAAGAATTGCAGCAGCATTTCGTTGTGAGACTCAAGGTTATGGCAACACTTTCCACGGGAGGCAAGGTTTCCATGTGTGAAGCGCAGTCAGGGGCAATTATTGTCCGGGGTCGAAGCCCAAGAAATTTTCAGTCCCGAAAGGACTTTCCTATTAGTGGTGGTGGCTCGTCTTCAAGGAAGTCACTAAATACTGCTGGCCCCTCTCGAACACCGGTTGGGGTACCTACCTCGCAGAGCACAAATACCGAGAAAATAAACAGCCCGGAAGTCTCACAAAACCCATTTCAGTATGACCGCAACGACTTTCAACTGTCACCGAATTTCTTCGACTGGATGAAGCTATCGACAAACCAAACGGTTCCTCAATCCGCTTTTCCTGCTACGCCCTATCCTATAAACCATCAACTTAATGCTCGACCGTCACCAGGCTATGCCCGGTCGAGCCCAGAGGTTTCGCGGCTATCCGCACATCCCGCACATCATCACCATCCTCCTCCTCCCGCTCCGATTAACTTGTCATTGACCGAAGAGGAGATTCCGAAAAAGGGTACGACATCCTCTTCCTCTCGCACAGGCACAATCAAGGCACCTCGAAATTCAAGGCTGAGCACACACCGGACTTCCTTCTCTTCGAAGTTTGTCAGCAGCCTGGATGAGAGTGCCGACCTCCTCTACGAGTACTTCCCGCTTGGGTTGGACGACTGGATGCCACCGGTCGATGCAGTTTACCGGCCTCATGTCGTACACCACACAAACCTCCCTCCTGACCCCAAGGCGCAGGCAGCCAGGAATAGATCTAAACGCTACTTTTCGGAAGACCAATCGTAGTCCATTTATAGTCCATTCTCTTTATTAGCAGGAGAATCCATACGATGTATATTAATTTGCACCTTTTCCTCCTCGCGGTCTTCCCCAATCTTCCTTTTCCAACCTATAATCAAAATCTACTGGCATCTCTTTGAGGTCATCGTCAAGGCGGGGTTAGCACACTGGGAGGCAGTAAATCCGGTCGGAGTTCTCGGGCATCTCAGGTCTTTGCCGTATTAGTGATTTCGTTGGGATGAAATTTGAATTCAACGCGGTTTCGAACAGATGATTCCGAGTCTGTATGAAACAGAGGAGTGAGGGGCGGACGGAGGAATGGAGAGAGTCCACACCCATCGAATAACATTCGAGTTACATCATAATGAGATGCTTTGCTCTTTTTCTTTTTTTTTTTCTCGCGGAGGGTTGCGGTAGTTACTGGTTACTATGATCTACTCGATCAGGCAATCCGAATGGGATATTTTACCCGGTGGAAAAACATGTATGTATGTACATACATACATGTACCATGATGGGGACCAAAGCAAGCCAATGACCACAACACAGCTATCAATCCATGTTATAATGCTGCAAAAACTGCCAACTGTCATTCAGGGTGAGTGTTTTGGTACCCTACCACAGGGTCAGGGTTTTGGTCTGGTCTGGTCTGGTCTGGTCTGCGTTGTGTGCTTGCGTTTGCTGTGGATCGGTGCTTCGGGTGATGCGTGATGATGTGCGTTTGCCTTGCCGTGCCGGGCCGGGGCGTTGGTTGATGGTAAATAGTGGCTCGGTGGCTGAGTGATGGTTTGGGCATTTAGCTGATCCCAGCTACAGGCAGGTCGAATGCTCAGGTCAGGCAGTATCGGTATCCAAGAGCATGTATGTGTGTATGTACATACTTGCGATGTAGCTAGACAAGTCAGACAGAGCGGTTAGGATACATGACTAGTAAGCCGGTGAACAGTCAGCGCGTTAGGGCGGCATGTCCAGACAGACGAGGGTTACATCCACGACGCGACATCGTTCGAAACGACCACCCGTCCTTCCCTTCCCCCTTCACCCCATCAAAAATGTTAATGTGTGTTGTGAATGCTACCTCGCCGCTCAACCTGACAACCTGATTTCTCCGTCGCCCACAACGCGCGCCCCGAGTCTCGATTACCATGCCTCTCGACTCTTACTCTTGCGACGTCGGACTCCTGCCCGACGGTCGTTTGATTGGGACCAGTGCAACATTGAATCTGAATTTCTCAACACGGAAATGGTTACGACATCCATTGGACGATAACCCCAAATAGCCCAACTGCTGCACTTCTTAAGGATTAAGGAACACTAAATCCTTTCCACATCGCAGTTCTCTTGCCTCGTACCTGCCTGATTGTTAATTGACGCATCGAAGGCCAGAGGCCTATACCTATTAATTCGCACTTAAAAAGAAAGAAATCAGAAAGTGGAGCGAATGACTTGCTCACTTCGCTCTTTGATCAACCTCAGGCTGGTTTTCTCGAATGCTTTCGAGATGCTGCTCCAACTACCTTTACTTCTCGGCGCTCTTCCAATAACAAAACCACCCAAACAACAGCAATTGTGTGACGACGTCCTACTAAAGCACGGTCGGACCATGGAAGACTTCGTGCGTGAAGTTGCAAGGCTCTTCGAGGCCCCACTACAGCCATCGGTGCTTCTCGCCATGTCAAATCAGCTGCAGGTGCAATTCAAGAAACGCCTTCAGGAATGCTCAATCTGCATGCTCCCTTCATACAACCATACTCTACCCAGCGGCGATGAGAAGGGGACTTACCTGGCTCTCGATGTTGGAGGCTCCACCCTACGTGTGGCGCTGGTGGAGCTTTGTGGAAGGTCATCCTTTGACGACCCAATGCGCATAGTGAGAATGGAGACATGGAAGATCGATGACTCGGTCAAGGCTCTCGAGGGCGACGCTTTCTTTGACTGGATGGCTGCTAGGATTAGAGAGATGCTTAGAAGTGACAAGCATACGGCTGACGACCCTCCGCTACCGATAGGCTTAGCCTGGTCATTTCCAGTGGAGTAAGTTTCTTCTCTATTCTTCACTAGCTTATATACCCTTGAGGTCGCGTGCTCATGACTTGTGCCTCACAGGCAAACATCCATTGGGAGCGGTATGCTGCTTGAAATGGGTAAGGGTTTCCACGCCGCTCATGGAGCGCTTGGAAAGGATTTGGGAGAGTTGGTCGTGGGTGCATGTCGACGCAGAGTCAGTCTGGTCTATAGAGGAGCTTACAACCTTCAATTCATCCGTCCACATCACTGACGTTGCTCTCAGGATTTGAATGTACGAATGGACGCTATCGTCAACGACTCCTCTGCGTCTCTCCTCTCCCGCGCTTACCTTAATGCCTCAACCCGCTTCGCGCTCATTGTAGGCACCGGCTGCAACGCGGCTATCCATCTACCCGTGACGTCTCTTGGCCCCGGCAAGTTCGGCATCCGTCCCTCCAGTTGGCATGAGAAAGCCACCCACGTCCTCGTTAACACGGAGCTGAGCATGTTCGGCAAAGGCATATTTCCCACCTCCCGCTGGGACGATTTACTTAATCACAATCACCTTCTGCCGGACTTCCAGCCTTTTGAGCAGCTCATTGGTGGGAGGTATCTGGGCGAGATTGTCAGGTTGATCCTTGTGGAGGCCATTCAAACAGCTGGTCTATTCGGTGGGAATGTGCCTGAGGGATTCATGGAGCCATACTCCTTCGACACCTGCACCATGGCCTCCATTGAATCGTAAGCAAACCCTCCCTTTTCAATAAAAAACAACACCCGTTCGTATTCATAAACTGATGTTTAATAGTGATGATACACCAACTCTCACCCATGCCCTCCGTGCACTACTGGCAGAGCATCCACTTGAAAATGCCACGCCGACGCCTTCCGACCTTAATTATATCCGCCGCATCATATCTCTCGTGTCCCACCGTGCCGCCGCCTACCTAGCCACAGCCATCCACGCGCTCTGGGCTCTCTACCTATCAGCGGAGCAGCTCTCCCCAAGTACAGCAGACCGCGTCAGCATCGGCTGCAACGGCAGCGTTGTAGAGAAATACCCGGGCTTCCAGGCCATGGCACAGAGTTGGCTAGATGCATTGACAGAGATTAGTGGTGCGAGCTCCAAGGCCGTAGTTCTGGAACCCGCGGTGGAAAGCGCGATATTCGGCGCGGCGGTAGCTGTAGGGTGCGTCACTTGACATAGGAGGCTTAGGCCTAGGGATTTTTTTTTTTTTTCCCATAGGTTAGGTCCCTTAGGCTAGGTATTTCCTTAGGCTCTCTCTCTAGTCAAGTTATTTGCGCATTGAGGAGACAATGGATGTTGAGCCCCACATTTGCATTATTTGCATGCGAACCGGACAAATTAGCGTTGTTGTTTCCCTTATTCCAAGGTGTTCTTGTTTACTACCGTTATTTTATCTCCAGAGGCGTGATCTCACGACTAATCATGAAAACAAAACACGGAGGGATGCATTTCCAGCACGCTTTCCTTCCCCCGTTTCTTTTCTCGGAGTGTTTTACTCAACCCGCTTTCCCTACCCCTGTTTTGTTTTTTTTCTCGGCGTTCTTGACGGCCTTTTATTTCCCATGCGAACGAAAATGCATTTCTAAGTGCCGGCATGTTGGGTCCCTCCTGATATAACATATCGAGCATTGTTTATTTGATTTTTGGGAGGGGGAAGGGGGGTTTTCGCTAGGTGCATGATAATAAAAACATAAAACCATGAGGGTAAAGACGCCAGAGAAAATATAATCACTGATGAATTACCCTCAGCTATGAGATAGATGGTGAGTAACTGATTAGAAACTTTGATAAAGGTGCTCATACGGAGTATTGTGTTGTTTTCACAGGATTTTTAGCTTTTACCCCTGAGAAGGACCCCCAACAATGACGAACAAAAGCACGCAAGGAGGAGGTGGGTTAAAAGCAGCACAACCTCTGAGTTGTTACTTGCAACTCCACTGTTACCGTATCACATACCCTCACCACACATTACATTTTGCAATACATTGCACATGAATCACAAGAAAAGTGTACCTTGCATCATCTACAGGTAAGTCACAATTTTATTTTATTTTTATTTATTTTACAGGGGGGACGTGGGGAAACAACGCCACAGCACACACACGGGATATATATGTATGTATTTGAGAGTGAGTATATATACGTGGGAGCAACCGAATGTCGCCCCCAACTAGACTTCGCGTCTAGGTGGGGCGCACCGATTCGCAAAATCTC
>JAJDMY020000611.1:0-21909 GCA_022345705.2 Sabuloglossum arenarium | reverse complement strand
AGGGGGATCGGGGGGGTGGGTTGGGCGGAGTGCGAGAAAATAAAGTTCGTTCTGCTCGTCAGCGAATCCGTTTCGATTTTCGACAGGGTTGACGAGTTTAGGTTTTGCTCGTCTGTGAGTTGAAGATGAAAATGTCGTTGGGTGGACTGGCTGGCCAGGCGCAAATCTACCCCGCACCACCTGCATGGAAGGCGATATCGGAAGATGCTGGGATAAAAAGAATTTATTGATTGAATGAATGAATGAATGAATGCCTCTAAATGGTTTCTTCAAATGCGGTCCAGTAAGGTTTTTTCTTCTACCTACTTTGCGTTTTGCTCTGCTGTCATTCTATCCGCAAACACAACACACAGGCACAAGCCCCTCCGGCCTCGTGCGCACACACTTCTCCCAGTGGTGTCGTCGCGAAATGGCCCGCCACCCAATCCGCGCATCCACCGGCTTACGTCCCATGCTCCTCCCTTCCGCTCTCAAACACCTTGTCAAAGTCATATTCGCCCCACCTGATATTTGGCGCCAGGCCAGCAAACTTCCAGACGCCATCGACCTTCTTGTACCAATGTTGGTTCGTTGAATGGGCGTGTCCCTTGACCGCGACTTCCTTCTTCGTGTCGTCGGTGTATTTCTGATGAGGCACACGGAGCTGGTGGTATCCGGTGACTTCGGTGTCGGACACTTTTTCCCATTTGGACGCGCCGATGAAGTGCTGTGTGTTGAGGAGTGGGTCGCCTAGAACCGTGGGCGAGGATGCCATGGCGACGAATTCCTTTGCGGGCATCTCTTCCCAGATCTTGTTGAGGAAGGAGCGGTAGTCGACGCGGAGGGTGGGTGCGATGCACTTGCTGAGGCGGTCCCAGTCCTAGAGGGGGGGGAAGAGGGGGGTTAGTTGGGGGGGGTGGTTGGGAGGGAGAAGGGGAGATGGGAACCTTGGAGTCGTAGCTGTCAGCCCATTCGAAGAGCGCGGCGGTGAGGCCGAGATAGTCTGGTTGGTTTCGCGAGGGGAATGAGTTAGCATGGGATAGCGAGCAAAGCGACAGACAGATAAAATAAACCCCACAAGTGGACATACCATCGAAACTGATATTTCCCGGAGCCATGATGGATTGATCTCTCGAAATCAAATCAGATCAATTCTCTGTGGGATGTTCGTATTTCGCAGTGGTGTTTTCAGAGTCTGAGGCAATTTTCTGGACGATCAGCCCTCTACTTGTATTCTTCCCCTCTCCTCGCCGATCACCACGGACAATCCATTCTCGGCTCCCCAATCCAGTCGCTCGGGAGGTTGTGGGGCCCTCCGGAGGTCCGGGTCTCGCGCAACCCCTGTTTACCCCTCCCACCGAAAACCCAATACCAAGGACCAAAGATATGCTTCCTATCGAAAAGTGACAAGTGGTTCGGAAACAAGCTTTTTTATTTCTCAAATGGAATGGGGATTGGGATAAGGAATGACGCTTGGCTGCTTTTCGCATCAATCCATCCTGCCTCTGCCGTTGCGACACGAGCTACCAAGCCCACCGTGTAAGCGCTTTCATTGCATGTGTGCATTCATGTGCATCTTTGGTGTGCTGGATGGGCACCTGCCACCGCTCAGGATTCTTTTTCTGAAGGGGAATGGGCGGATCAGCAGTCTGGCAAGCTCCAGATTCGCGTATGTTGCACAACGCACATGATACCACGCATGTTCGGTTTCGGCTCTTCGCGCCCGCCTGTCCCTGGTAACGTTTCCCATCCATGCGCGCTCACCGCGAGTTGATCCACTTTATTTTCTGTGGCCAGTGCTATCGCCCCGTGGCAATAGTACTGGCCTTTTCTACTCAGTTCCTATTTGTTTTTTCTTTTTCAAGGGGGCCCTGCATGCATGATTTTCCCCTCTTCGAGGCGCTCTAACAGCGTACTACATGCGGAGTGATGAAAGATTTTGGGCGGACATGCATGCGCCGACCACAACGTGCAGAAATCTTTGGATTTTTTTTTCCCGTTTACCTTTAGGAGGGGGTGTGTCTGGTGAAAACGCCACTATTCTGACCCAACTCGAATGGCCCTCTAGAGTGCCACGCAACGCTTCTGTGCTTGAGCCTGACTATCTTGTCGTAAGATCCAGAAGCGAGACTGATGTCTAGCGAAAACGCCACTATCAGGAGAAAGGCAAGAAGCCAGTTGGCGAACTAACCATTAGACATGAAAAACAGCCTGGATAAATGAATATGAGATGAATTTCTATTTCTTTGCAAAAACTACGTAATCTGTTTAGGGAGTCGGGGATGACAACAAGTCAGCGAATTAATTAATTAGTAACCCAACACCACACCGCAAGTACTACTCGCTTTAACCCTTCTCAGCTAATTAGCAATCCAATCTCCCTAGTTGGCCAGCTCTTTTCCTTTTCATCCAATGTTAAAATCATTGGTTAAGGCTGTCCCCGTTCTGGAGATTTATTATTGAATGGTGTCTGCTTGACTAAGAGCAACTCAGCCACAACCAACTGGCGCAGAGGTGGTTGCATGTATGCACGCCTCTTTGTGACTCGGAAGATCGCCATCTGAGGTCACTTGGTAGCGAATATTCTGAAGCGAAGCCGAACTTACAACGTCTCCAGTTCCAGTCGGTCGGCAGCGAATTATTTTGTGGGGCGCAGTCAGTTGGTTTCTCAAACGCTTCGCGGTTAGCAGGTGCTAAGACGACACTTTTTTATTGCAAGGCGGGTGCGGATGTGGGGAGTTTTTTTATTCTAAGTTAGAGTGTATTAGTTCAGATCTAGTATAATATTCAGATTATCCCAATCCTGAAAAAACGAGATACAAAAGTGTAAGTGGACCAGGTAATTAGTTGGCTTTGTCTGGTTGGTGGGATTTTGGAGCGGTGGGAGGGGTTTTGTTTGTTTCTTCCGAGTATCTGGTGGGGATATGCTATTGGATATGGGAAATTGTGGTGGAATAACTAATAGAGTCATGGGAAAAATTAATTGCGACATTCAAGTAGCAGCACACAAGCACAAAAACAAAAAGATAATGAAAAACATCACCCCAAACGACCGAACCCTCCACCCCTTACGACCCCACAACCTCCAACTGCACCGCAAACCCAAAAGTCCCACACTTCAATCGATACTCCTCCAAAACCCCTGGCCCACAACTCGCCGACCCAAGCCCATGATGCGCAACATCCACCCTCATAACCACAAACGGATTCTCCACCTCTTCCAGCTCCGCCGCATGTTTCGCTTTCTCTAGATCTTCCGTCGAATACCTCTGCACTGAGAAATCAAAACAGCATTCTTCCTCCTTGTCTTCGCGATCGTCGTCATAGTCGCCATCGCGATGCACCGTCGCAACGACGCCAAAACCGCGGGGATTCTCGAGACGCATCCAGCGCGTGTCAGTGCGATTGCCGTTTTCCTGCGGGCAGTCGTAGGGTGTCGTCATGGTTGCGACGGGGCGGTGCTCCCACAAGCCGATGCGTTGCGCGAGTTTTTTGTCGCGGTAGCTCTCCCCCGGCCCCCTGCCGAACCAGGATACGGAGTCGAATTCGCGGTGTAGTTTTAGTTCGAGTCCCACGCGCGGAAGGGTTTGCGGGAGGTCGGGGTTGGGCTTCGGAATCGCGAGGGTGTGAATGAGGAGATTGCCGCTGCTGTGGATTGTAGTGGTTGTGGTGGTGTTGAAGCCCCAGGTCTGGCCCGGTGGGGAGATCCAGGTTTCGGCTGTGATGCAGAGGGCACCGGCGTGGTCGATGCGGTGGGATACAGAGCGGACTTGATGCGTTAAGGTGTTGACCTGGCGCCAGTACCAATCGTTCGCGTCGCCATGCGCGTCGTTGTCTGTTGGAGCGCGCCAGAATGTCAACTGCGGCCCGCCGTTCTCATATAGCAGATCGCGGCCTCGGAATGACCATCGGGTGAGCACTGCACGCATCTTGTCGAACGAGAGAGTGAAATCCGGACATGCAAGATGGAGCGCGATGCCTGTGTCCTGGATGTTCGGGTGTTGGAGCCCAAGGAGTGGAGGCGGAATGCACTTGTAGTGCTCCTTTCCGTGGACCGGGAATTGTGCCCATGCGACTTCATGGCCTGAAGGGGCCCAGAGCGTAGCTTGGCGGAGGCGGAAGGAGACGGTGAGCCACCATTCATCGGGGCCGTTGACGACGTGGTTAAGGCCAGGCATTCGTATGGTAAGTTCATTTCCTGCCGTTATCGACGTCAAATCACCGAGCTGGCCAGAGGCTACAATGCATTCTCTTCCTCTATGGAAGAAGCGGAGATATGTTAGCTTAAAGAACGGAACCACTGGCGGGCCACGAAGAAATATACATACCTCATGGGGAGCTGCGAAATTTGCCAGTTGCCACACAAATGAGCCAAGCTCGAAAAATCATATAGATTCCGTATCTTCCACATGTCTTTCACCCGCTCGACCGCCACGGGCTCAATCACTTTCTTATACTCCAACAATCCAGGCCCAGGCTCATGCTCCGAACTACACAAGCCGTCCATCACAAAATTGCCATCGTTCGGCTGATCCCCGAAATCGCCGCCAAACGCATATAGCTTCCTTTTCCCACAGCCAGAGCGGCCATTGCCAATGTCTTTCTGGAGTCCATGGTTGGCCCATTCCCATATAAACCCGCCCTGCAGCCGACGATACTTGTAGAACGTATCTTGGTATTCCTTGAGGCTGCCGGGGCCGTTGCCCATGGCGTGCGCGTATTCGCAGATTACGACAGGCTTTTGGAAGGTGTCGCCGTCGCGGGTTGCCGCCCAGACTAGGAAGTTCTGGTCTGGGTACATGTAGCTGTACATGTCGGCTGTTTGCGCGTCACGGTCTCCTTCGTAGTGTACAGGTCGAGTTGGATCCGCATCCTTCACCCAGGCGTACATGGCGCGGTGGTTCCGACCGTACTGGGATTCGTTTCCTAGGCTCCAAATGATCACGCTAGGTTGATTCTTGTCCCGGTGGACCATCTGTCGGATCCGTTCGACGTATGCACCTTCCCATGATGGGTTGTCGGATGCGTATTTGGCATCGTAGAGGCCGTGGCATTCGAGGTCCGTCTCGTCCATGATATAGAGACCGAGTTCGTTGGCTAGCAGGCACAAATGGGGGTTCGAAGGGTAGTGCGAGCAGCGGACGGCATTGACGTTATGCTGCTTCATGAGAACAAGGTCGCGGCGGAGGAACTCTACTGGAACAGCACGGCCATATCGTGGGTGATTATCGTGGTGGTTCACTCCTTTCAGAAGGATTGCACGACCGTTGACCATGAGATTCCCACCCTTGATCTCAACCGCGCGGAACCCAACAGGTTGCGAGATGGTCTGAAGCGTGTGGGGTCCGTCCAAGAGGTCTATCTGAAGATAGTAGAGGTTCGGTGTCTCCGCCGTCCACTTGCGAGGATTGGCAATGCTGAAGCGGCATGCGAACTCCGACGCTCCTGACTCCAGTTTGAACGATTGCATGGGGAGCACAGATCCGTGCTCAGAGTCAAAGAGCTCAACTCGAAGCGTTGCATTAGTGGCCAGTGCAAGACGGAGGCCAACGCCCAATTTGGCATCTCTATAGTGACGATCGAGGTCTGTCGTGATAGTGAAATCCTCCACGTGCGCTCGTTTGGGGAAAGCGAGGAGTAAAACGTCGCGAAATATTCCTGGTAAGCAAGTTGGATTAGTGAACAGGTAGCGACAAATATGCACAGCTCTCTGCAGTATGCTCCAGACTCACCAGAAAGCCACCACTGGTCTTGGTCTTCAATATAACTTCCATCGCTCCACTGGTAGACCCTGACTCGGAGCTTGTTCGCAAGTACTCCACTAACCATCAAATCCGTCACGTCGAACTCCGCCGGATTCCTACTCCCCTGGCTATACCCAACCTCGACGTCATTCACGTACAGGTGAAATGCGCTATCAACTCCCTCAAAGCGCAACCTATAGCTCATCTCTCCGAGACCGTCCCATCCGCCTGGGATGTTGAACTCCGTCTCATACGTTCCAGTAGGATTCTGCGATGGAGGGAACGGTGGGTTGCTCGGAAACGGGAACTGGAAGTTCGTATAATGAGGGTAGCCGTAGCCTTGGAGCTGCCAGTGCCCAGGCACGTCGATGGTGGACCAGCCATTGGGATCGTTCGCTGCAGGGACCGGGTGGAGAGGCGTCGCGGCGTAGTGGAATCGCCAGCGGCCGTTGAGAGACAGATGGTGTTTCGGAAGAAAGTATGCGCGAGGAGGGAGACGATTTCGTTCGAAGACGAGTTCGTTTGCGTAATCTGGTTGCGAGTCTATCTCCATCGTATTTCCGTCTCTCTGACCGGACCATGTAAGATGCAGGAATGAGGGGCGCATCACCGACGTCTTGCATCTGCCACGTGATAAAGTCCAAACTGAATAATATTTAAAATATCCTACCAGTCTATATATTCGTGCGGTTCAAATGTCGAAGTTCTGTGCGCACGCATACGGAATGTGGGAATGGTTTCTCGGTGGATGAGTGCCCGTGATGCGACAATGCCAATGTGTGTAAGATAAGGTAAGATAAGATAAGATAAGATAAGATATTACAACCCCTAACTCAACACGGCAGAAATTCTGAATGCCTTGCCTCGCATGGTTCAATCGAGTTTTATAGAAGGCTATGTTAAACGTAAAAAACTCCCTTCCCACTCGGGCTTCGTCATCGCAATTTTAGAGTGACTGCTGAAGGTGCAATGGTTCGGACACACCCCCTTCATTTTGGCACGCGCACACCCCTCAGAGTCGTCAATGCTAGCAACACTACCACCTTTATTACCCAAGCACTACACGTTTATGATTAACTAAGGTGCTGTTGTTGACAAGGCCTTCCTCGATCAAAGCGTGCTTAAGTGGTACCTAATATAAGCGAGGTCTCAGCTGAATTAGGGCACCCACCTCGCCAAATCTCACCTTTATGTTCGCTGCAATGATATCTACACTTTCAAATCACCTCTTACTGTAAATTTTATATGCTTATTACATAAACTACAGCCTATTGGGAAATTATCGATTGTTTGATTCTAGGTGGTGTTTAGCTCATTCATGCCTTGTTGGGACCGTCGGCCGCTACCATAAACCAAAAAGTGTTTGTCGAAATGACGTCATGCATCGCCAACTTTGAGCCAATACGTAATAATATTACTTTTCCCTTCCTAAACTAAGTAATTTCGTGCTAAGGTACGTAAAAAAAAAACGCTGTATTATTTAATCGATTAGAATAAATGCCTGGCATATTCCCTCGTTAGAATATTCAAAAACCCATTCAATCTTTTTAATAGTCCAAGCAGTCCAAATATTTTCTCCGCTTAAGCAGTCAAGTCCATGGGTTTTGCGGAGCCAGTCCAGTCCGGAGCTTAAGCAGTCCAGTCCGAGAGTGTCGTTGGACTATTAAAAACGCCAATCCCATTTAAATCCTAACATAGGAAAATCGCCAAATCAAGTCAAAGATATGAAAAGAAGGTTCTGCCGGTATCTTGGAAGCAACACCACGAAACCATCCATTCCATCAAAACAAATGCTATCTTAACCTAGTTTTCTTGTTAATCGAAAATCCCATTTGCTAAATCATATCCTAAGAATCATCATAGGTCCTCCACCACCGATTCGTCATAGCTTACCATTGGAGATGCCGCGGGCCCGCTTGAATATGAAACGGAGGTTCCGCCACCATCGGTACATCTTCGTCCTGAAAAATCGGAGCTTTGGGAATGTTGCACTCGCGTTGGAGGAAGTCGGGCCCAGTCGAGTATTATTGCTCGTGCTGAGACTTCCCAAGAACACCGACAGTTTGAGTTGAAGCCACTGTACCAGTTCAGCTTATGCGTGAGACTTAATGCGTTAATTTCTCGCAATCCTTACCATTAATGGTCCACCGCCAAGAGCGACCCGACCCGAACTGTTCACGCTATTGAACTCAGCTTTCGTTGGCAATCGTATACTAGCGCCTGTTCTCTTCTTGATGTCGTCGAAGATGATGTATATCGGCGTGTAGTAGGTCATATGAGTGTGTGAGTTGTAACCGAAGATTTGGCCGAGGAGCTGTCCGTTCTCAGTGAACAGCCATGTTCCAGAGTCTCCTTGGATGCCGAGGCCGTTTTCTTCTCTGGGGGCGAATGACCACTCTTCGGTACCGGTTGGGCAGAAGAGGGCAGGGTGCGGTGATAAAAGACCATCTCTAAGGCCGCTCTCGCTCCCTTTGCCGTGGATTCGGGACAAGTAGCTGAGGTCATTGGATTCCGCTTCCTCCTCATCACACAGGCTCGGGCAAAGATCCAACAGCGCTTTGAAGTTTGTTTGGGTCAGGAATTGCCTTGGAGTTTCCAGACCGCTGAGGCGAGCTCCTTCTCGGTAGGCTAACGCACCCTCGCCCAAATAGTTGCCCCCTACTCTCTGTGATGGCAGTTTGTCTACTAGAAGCCAGTCCAGCTAAATCCTCGTCAGCTGATGTCTGATAGAAGAATGAGATGTCGTACCTGCTTCTTTGATTCCTTATCGACGGCAAGTCCAGAAGAATACGCCGCTCGTCCGAACGAAACATCTGCGGACTCTAGGCACTCCAGCTTCTCCACCACGCTCTGCGGGTTGTCTACATGAGCATAATCGTCAGATTCGTAGGCAAGATCTCTTCTTTGTCTGAGCCGCGCAACATTGTTTAAAAAGTCAGCCTCAGCGGGCGACCGAAGTTCAACATCAACTTTCCGTTCTTCTTTAGCATTCCAAACACCATTCCAGATACCTGGCGTTGGTCCATCGGCATCCTCCAAAAGGTGATGGCATGTCAAAACACACCATTCCCAAGTTTCTGTCCCCGGAAATTTAACGCGTAGGTAACCGCCAAGGGAAACTTTGCTGTCGGAGCCGGTATTTGAACTGATTCCCAGAGACGCGCCGCAATTAGGTCGTGGTTCGTAATGACCATTGTGGGCAGGCCAACAGCGAGCAAAACGACCGGATCTTTCGATTGTTCCCATACCAATGGTAAGGGCGAATCCATTGGGTTTGATCATGTCCGCGAGAACCTTCTCCCGGACGCGACTTGGGTGTTGACACGTTACACAAACTGTTGGGGTTCCCTTTTCGGCTAAAAGCTCAATCACGCCCCTATTTCCTGGACCCAAAATGTCCTCGTAACTTTTTTCGATGAGAGGTAATATCTGGTGCCATACTGTCGACCCTGGATATTTGCGGGAAAGAGGTCGGAACTGGCAGATTTCGTCGGTCGGCAGCCTTGCTCGACCACCAGCCTTCACGGCGCGCAGCATCTCCGCTATCTCGAGATGCCCTCCCTTTACAGCGGCTTGCAGCGCTGTCAAACCACCACCACGAGCATCGGCGTTGATGTCTGCCCCCGCAGCAACAAGCCTCTCCACAACCTTAAGATGTCCTCCTTCTGCGGCGGCTTGAAGCGCTGTCCGACCACCACCATCAGCAGCAGCGGCGTTAACTTTTGCTCCCTCTGCGAGCAGGCTCTCCACTACCTCGAGGTGTCCCTTCTGCGCAGCCGCTTGCAATGCTGTCCGCCCAAGATGAGTAGCGGCGGCGGCGTTAACATCAGCTTGCTTGGCAAGCAGCGTCTCAACGACATCGAGGTAACCGCCATCTGCAGCCGCTTGCAGTGCTGTTCGACCATCATAGTTTGCAGCAGGGGCGTTGACATCAGCTCTCGCAGCAAGAAGCCTCTCTACTACCTTGAGATGCCCTCGTTCTGCAGCAGCTTGCAGCGGCGTCCGACTGCTACTACCAGCAGTATCGGCGTTTACATCGGCTTTCGCAGCAAGTAATCTCCCCACTACCTCAAGATGCCCCCCCACTGCTGCGGCTAGCAGCGCTGTCCGACCGTCCTCAATAGCAGCAGGGGCGTTGGCATTAGCTTTCGCAGCGAGCAACCTCTTCACTACGTCGAGATGTCCTCCTTCTGCAGCAGCTTGCAGCGCTGTCCGACAACCACTATAACGAGCAGTGGCATTGACACGAGCTCTCGCACCGATAAGCCTCTCCACCACCGCGAGATATCCTCCTTCCGCAGCGGCCTGCAGCGCCGTCCGGCCACCATCAAAAGCAGGAGGAGCGTTGACAGAAGCTTCCGCTTCGATTAATCTGTTCACCACCTCAAGATGCCCCCCTCCTGCAGCGGCCTGCAGCGCTGTCCGGCCAACACCAAAATGAGCAGCATCGGCGTTGACATCAGCCCCCGCAGCGAGAAGCGTCTCCACTGCCTCGAGATACCCCCCTCCTGCAGCCGCTTGCAGCGCTGTTCGACCATCATAAGCAGCAGCAACGGCGTTGACATCAGCTTCTGCAGCAAGAAGCATCTCCATTACCTTGAGATGCCCTCTTTCTGCAGCTGCTTGGAGAGCTGTCCGACCACCACCAATAGGAGCAGCAGCGGCGTTGACATCGGCTCCCGCAGAAAGAAGCTTCTCCACCGCCTTTGGATGCCCGCCTTCTGCAGCCGCCTGCAGCGCTGTCCGGCCACCGCTAGCGGCAGGGGTGTTGACATCAACTCCAGCACCCAACCACTGCTGCAGAATCATCTCATCACCCAGCCTTGCGGCGGCCTCCAACGTCATCTCCACGTCGACTCTGTTGCGGTCTCGATCGTTATCAGACATTTCGGCGGTAGGCGGCAGGTGGGTATTCTCCTGGATCCACCTTCATGAACAGCAGAAAAATCAACTCGGGTTGAAGATTAGTTAGGTAGTATTCAGAAATCGATCAAACGTCGGGCTCTTCATTTATCAGCCTTTGGGCAGCCTTTTGTCGCGAGCCTTGTTTTTCGTCAGCCCCATTTTCCCTGCTCCATCGTACTACAGCTCATGATAGTAAAAGTTGGTGGGGTCGTTTAGATATCTTATTCGCCAAATACCCCATACAAGTTTGCAGTTTCACAACATCGGAAGATTTCGGAATACCGTAACTGATGAGGCGACCCCTGCGATTCGATTAAAACAATTTCACTTTCAGAAAAGCACTCAGAAAAGCGCAACCAACTCGGGTGGCGACACCAGAGTGTCTACACATTCGTATTTCGCACAGCCTGGGCTGTTTGCAGTTGTGATTTCTTTTTTTCCAACTAGTCTACTCCGTAACGAGAATCTCGATACGTTGTCGTTGTTGCCATGAAGCAATCACTCAGCCCGCTGGTCTGGTCAATAGTTGCCAAGTATCCGACTGACCGAATGTGAACTTAGGCGGTTCTCTTTGCTAGAATTAAGCACTCACTTAACTGGAGACCGGCAAACCCGTGGCATTAACATTTCCCTCCCGTACTAGCATTTCGACCCTTGACAATAGTTCTTGCCATGTTCAACTCAATTCAATTCAAAGACGACACTTCTAGCCACGAATTTCAATAACAGGATAGGCGACATCATTATACCAACGCCTCTCCTTTCTTTAAAATCTCAGTTGATTTTTTTTTTTTTTTAAACGATAGGAATAGTCGAGGAAGCTAGTAACGACATCACTATGAAAAGAGCAATAGTAAGACTACAAGGGAAGGGAAATTGTCTGTGGGAGGTGGTGGGTGCGCTTAGCTGACTTGACCCTCTCCTCGATGAAGAGAATCTGTGGGTGAAGTTGAAAGATTGTGTGTTTGGGATGGGAGAGAGGGAGGGGGGAAAAGAGAGTTGTGGAAAGGAAAGGAAAGGAAAGAAAAAAAAAAAAAACCTCCTAGTCGCAGGTTGTTTTTTGGTCCGCCAAAGCAAAAGAAAAGAAAAGAAAATTACAAAAGGCAAAAAAAAAATAAAAAAAACCTAATCCACCATTCCCATCCGCTCATCCAGCCCATCCTCAGAACAAAAAAAACTAAAAAATTTAATCAATCATCCACCGGATTAACCATCTCCCTCAACACCTTCCCACTATGCTCATGATCCTGATCCCTCCGATCACGATGCAACCCATGTTCATTCCACTTAGCCTGCAGCACACTCAACGACCACGCCTCACTACTCGCCTCACCCATACCGACCAGATCAAAAAACGCAGCATCCTGCGTCGTGGTCAGGGTCCTCAATCTTCCTTGGATGACCAACGACACGTCCTTGGGGCCCTTCATCTGCTTAATTGCTCTCTTCGTCTCCTTCCCAACCCCGACGATAGATTTTTTCAGGTCCGGGAGCAGGGCGGGGGAGAAGCGGCTTGTGAGGGCTGCGGTGATGTGCGTGGCGAGTTGGGGCGCGAGACGTGCGCGTCGGTCTCCGAGGTTGATGAGAGGCGTCTTGGTGTAGAAGCCTTGGCAGAAGCCGATTGAGCGTACGGCGCCAGAGAGCGTGCCGAGGGTGGGGATTAGGAAGTCGCTGCCGCCGAGGGCGTCGAGGGGTGTGGTGCTGGGGGGGAGCGTGAGGAATTGGGTGGTTAACGGTAGTTGGCTGAGGGAGATGTTGGAGGGGATGCAGTCGGGCCAGGGGTCGTGGGAGCAGAAGCGAGCGATTTCGAGGCCGAGGTCGGATTGGATGGAGAGGGAGATGGAGCGGCAGATCTGGTGCGTTGTTAGTTGGTGTTTTCTGGGGTGTTGAAGAACCCTGGGGGGTAGGCTTTAAAGAGGAAAAAAATTAGTGAGGGGGATTAGCATACCTTCTCGGGCACCACGATCTGTTCCAGCCCATGCTGCGTAGCATACTGCTGCGCCTCAACCGCCACGCTCTTGAAATTCTCCAACCCCGCCGCATCATACAACACCTCAGGCAGCACACCCTGGGCGCTCAAGTTCCCCAACAGCCTCCAGAACATCCTCGCCCTCGCTGCAAACGGCAAGATGCTCACAATCATAAACGCATGGTAATCCATAATCTCGCCCTCGCCGTTGCCATGCGGCAGAAGACTAGCGTCCATCTTCGCGTTCCTGGGCAGACCCTCGCGGATCACGATTGTGCCTGCGATCTTGGCGGGTGGGTTGCGTCCCGCGACGTCCGAGGCGACGATGAAGCGGCGCAGGGGGAAGTGTTTTGTGAGGGTCTTGGAGGTGCTGCGGATGTCGGAGTCGAGGGATTTGTCCATGTTTTTGAAGAGCTTTTTCTTGCCTGGGATGGTGTGCGTGGGGAGGGTGTCGTGGATGTGGTCAGTGCTGTAGAGGGAGTCGATGAGTTCTTTTGCGGAGGATGCGCGCATGTCGCCTGGGCCTGGAGTTGCGGCTGCGGCGTCGAAGGCGTAGGCGGGGAATATCGACATCAAGCCCCAGAGTTTCAACCGCTCCAGATTCCCGACGCTCGCGAACAAGAACCCCGTGCCGGCCTTTGCGAGCTTCGCTACTTCCCAGGGGTCCAAGAACGCCCAGGGATCCCGCGCGCCCTGGCCGAAATAGACGAATTCGTTGGCGAACACGATGATGCTCTTCCCTACATACTCGTTCAACACGCTCTTTCCTGTGTTCGGGTCGATGTATGAACCGCCGACGCTGATGTTGAAGATATCGAGGCGCTGACCCAGCCGCTGTCGGACGAACCGGATGATCTGGTGGATCGCGAAGTTGGGCGTGTACGAGTTGACCACGAGGAGGTATGCCGAGCGCGGGTCGTAGCTGTACACGCCCGAGATCTGCATCCCGATGCCGTACGCCATGATGGGACGGAGGGCGCCGCTGCGTGGATCCGAGAGCATGAGCTCGACGCGGAGCTGCCCTGAGCTATACGGCATGCAGTCGCTCGACACCACGAATGTCTGATCGATGCAAACCTCCTCGCCCGGATCCAGCTCCTCCAGCGCATCACTCGCCTCGTGCGTCCCCGGCGCCGCGTCCTGAAGCACGAAGATCTGCTCCGGATCGGAGAAGCGCGTCGCGCAAGCCCGCCGCAATTCCCCGTTGATCCCGTATCTCTTGTTGCTGACGTTCTTGAGCACCCACGAGAACCGGACGCGGTCGCCGATCGCCACGCAGTCGAGGCATTTGGGCGCGGAGAGCTCGAGCGGGTATTGCAGCTGGATGTGTGTGCTGCCTGAGAACTCGGGCAGCGCTCGTTTGAGACGAGGGAGGGTTGCGATCAGGCTTACTTGGTCGTTGGTGAAGAATGGTGTCCCGACTTCGCGTGGCGCGGCCTCGTTTCGTATGAATGCCCGCAGCGTGCCCGGGACATCCACGGTCGTCCCCACTGGAATGGAGCGGGGGAGCTCCAGCGGCTCGTTCTCCAAGGGATCCAACCACGGTGTCCCGTGGATGCGCACCTCAATTGGTCTCGTCCCTGGCGACGGCATCCCGCCTGTGTTCTGGACCTTGATGTTGGTCACGTGCAAATATTCGCCGGGCTCGTTGATGCCATCTTGGTTTTCGTCTAGCACGTCGAAGGACACGACGCGGATTTCGTATCGGCTAGGAAACGTCGATTCCGTGAGGTCGCGGTTTATCACTCGGATTTGACATGAGCCTCGTGAGCCTGATGTGCCACCGGTGAGGTAGGTACCGGGACGTGAGCCTGGGGGGCCTTGTGGACCGGGGGGGCCGGGGTGGCGGTAGCGAGTGTAGGTGCGGTCGCCGACACGTTCGGTCCTGGAGAGGGGATCGGTTGGCGTTAGATTCTAATTATGTGAGAACATCGCGATGGTGATGGACATACCACGTACACCCATCTCCTCCATGACCTCCTATTCCTCCATCCCCAGGATCTCCGTGGCTCCCACTAAGACCACCTTTTCCGCCATCTATGTCCCATTGAATGGGCACGAGGAGGTCGAGATCGTCTTCGCCGACGGAGATGAAGACATTGCCCGCGGCGGCACCGTCTGCGCCGTTGGATCCGTAGCCACCGCTGGTGAGGGTTAGCTGTGTCGGTGGTGGTGTAGTATGGAGGGACCTACTCTCCGCCCGGTGCGCCCATGCCTCCAGGCTATTTACCAGCATCGCAATCAACACCAGATTTCACTCCACCCAATTCATCGACCGTCGCGACTCACCTCCGCCTCCCGATACTTCGTCGCGTTCCTGCCTCTCGAGCCCTGACCTCCCTGTTGTCCATCCTCACCCCTCCCGCCATTCCCTCCATCTCCGCCCTTACAATCCAAAAACAGCACCTGGTCGCTCGTGACCTCCCATCTCGTGCCCGTCCAGTGCGATTCGCCAGACACTTGCACGAGTGCGGATTTGGATTCGTCATAGGCGATGCGCACGCGGATGTCGGAACCGGCGGAGCCGGCGGTGGCGAGGCAGGCGGAGCGGCCGTTGGCGCCTCGAGCGCCATCCTGGGCTGGTACGGGGGGCGGGTTAGGGGGTTGAGCTTCCCCGACGGAGAAAAGAACGAGACGAACTCACCAACAGCAGCCCTCGAACCAAAATACACCGACGCATGATTACCCGGCGTCCCACTCGCAGCCACGATAATCTTCTCCCTCGCGGCCATCTTTTCCTTCAATCCAACCGATAAATCGCCCGGTAATTCAGGCGATGGTGAACAGACGACAGGTGTGGGAGAACCTCGGTGATATACTCGAAGACGAAATAGGGGCCTTGCAAGGCTCGTGGTAAGATTTGCTGCGTGTGGGATCTGGACGGGTCGGGAAATGAAGCGACGAACTTGGACAAGGAAAACAAGCAACGACCGTCAGCTGCTCCACCAATAAACCTCGTCTCGGCTCGCTAACCCCTACACACGTGTGCCAATCCCAGGGGACCAGAGACGCGAGAGACAAGGCTGAGCTGCTTGGCAGACTTTCTTTCAATCTCCACTCTGCGCCAAAGGAAAGTCCACGGGGGTCTGGATGATTCCGTCCCACACCCTCGAATTATTTAATATCGGAGACCAGTCGCTTTTCCCTCCACAATCACCGTCAAAATGCCCATCCGCTCCAAGCAAAAAGCCCCTCCCTCTCGCTTCCCCAGCACCCCCCGCACCGCCGTCTACTCGGCCTCTGGGCGCCCACCAGAATACCAGCCCCCACGACCCGCTCCCCGACCGACGCCTCCGGACAGCAGCTCCTACCTCTCCCCAACCCTCGACCGGGACCTCGAATACTTCCACCTGCTCGCTTCCGGCGACTGGGAACCCGACAAAGACACCCCCCCAACACTCGTCCTGAACCTCTTCCGCGCAACCCAGACGCATGTCCTCCCCATCGCCGAGCGCCTCACCTTGGGCCCTGCCGCCGGAGCTCCCTACTACGCTCTCCATGCGACGCCCTCCACCACCTCCGTGAGCGAGTTCAACACGCTCCTCATAACGCGCCGCCACCCCGTGCGCGCGACCTACTCGGAAGTCGCGACCGTGGAGATCCAGCCGAGGCTGGATCTGATGGGGGTGGCGGTGAAGCTGATCGCGAAGGTCAAGGCGAGGGGGACGGAGTATGAGATTGCGTGGGGAGGGCTGGGGGATGTGTATTCGGTGTGGAAGAGGGGGGGGATTGAGGAGAAGGGGGAGGCGGAGGCGGTGGTGCATTTTTTCTGTGAGGGGTGGGAGGGGCTGGATGGGAAGGAGAAGAGGGGGTATATCAAGGTGAGTTTGAAGCCATGTGATTGTGTGCCGCCAGCCTGCCTGTGAGAATCTGCGCTCATGTCAATATATGCAGGCTAAACGACCACCCCCGTCCCCCGTCCCCGAACCAACTCCAAAGGCCTACACCACCAGTTCCTCCTCCTCCTCTTCGAATCCACCACAACCCCCACCCCAATTCCAACCACAACCACAACCACCGCAATCCCAACCCGCCCCATCACCACCAGCACCCTCCCAACCAACCGAACTCCCGCTCAACCTCTCCCAACCCTCCATCTCCGAACTCCCACTCAACCCCGTTCAACCCTCCATCTCCGAACTCCCCTCCTCCCCCCCCAAACCCCAACAACAACAACAACCAACATTCATATCCGAACTCCCCGCCAACGAAACCTGCAAATCATCACCAACACCCACCTCGCCATCTCCACCACCACCTAACTACCACCCAACCGTCAACGCCGCAATATCGCATCAGGGATTCCGTGCCGCCGAGGGAGATAAGGAGGTTTTCGTGGGGTTCGAGGATATGATGAGGAGTCTACCACCTGCTGGCTTGGAAGTCTGGGAGAAGAAGAAAGAGATACTGGAGGAGCTGCCACCGGATTATTTCCCGCCGCCTGGGAATTCGTATCCTTATGTCTCCCCCACAACGACGGCTGGGAATACATATCCTTATGTTTCCCCAACCCTCCCTTCAGACACTAAACAATCTCATCCTTCTGTATCTCCTATATCCCCCACGCCTTCATCTTCATACCCCTATGTCTCCCCCGCCTCCCCCGCGCCATCCCCTGTCTCTCCTCTCACCCGCTCCTCCACCTTCCCGCCCGCTTACCCCTCTCCCCAACAACCACAAATCACACCGCCGCCACAACCTCCTCCTCCCAGTTACACCTCCTACCAACCACAACCACCCTCCTTCTCCCCTCCCCCCCAATCCCGCCCCGACCCCTCCACCTTCCTCGAGATCGCGGTCCTCGACTTCACGAAACCTTGGCCGCAGTTCGTGTCGAGAGATCATTATGCTCATCAGATGATGGATGTGATTGCTGCGGGCTGTTTGTGTGTTGCGGCTGTGGAGACGAGGAAGATTAAGGAGAGGAAGGAAAAGGGAAATTTGCCGGGGTATTGGGCGTAGGGGGGGGGATGGAGTCCCACGATTGGCATTTATCTATCCATCTAATTAAGCATGGTATTTTTTCTTTCTTTCGAGAATAGTTATTCAATCCTACAAAAAAAACCATCTTACCCAGTTTATAAAATAATCTGCAGTAGACCAGCTTCGCCAGCCTACCGTTCGCACTTTTAAGGAAGCCATTTGGTGTTTTTTCTCAACTCAATCTTGACACTCTGGAATAACTAGCTCCTTTCGCTAGATATGCTACGCTCTGCAATGAGGGGCTTCCGGCATCCTCGACTTGAGTTTTTGAGTCGGGAACTTTCGGGGAGATCGGGTAATTTGTGTTGAGCAATTTGTTGTTGTTGTTGTTGTTGTTGTTGTTGTTGTTGTTGTTGTTGTTGTTGTTGTTGTTGTTGTTCTTGGGGTAGAATGGTCGCTAGGATGCTAGAAATGGGTGGGTTAGGATAGGTCCTAGGATAACTAGTTAGTTAGCCGTCACAGGCGGCGACCTGCATGATGCATATCTAGGCTGAAAGTTCTCTACACTACACAACGCTTCAGATTTAGATGGAAAATGTAGCTTTGATTCATTGAATCCTTATTTAGTTCTCACTTTGTCCTCGCCTTCCGTTTGTCTCTGGTCAACACAATCCGCACGGGGCCAACTCTAGACAAAGGGGGGATCACAACTTGCCTTCACTGTCATTACTTATTCCATGTGTAGAGATATGCAAATTAATTGGATTTAAGTTGGCTTTGCTGGGGTGATAGTCTGGAATGTTTTATCAGTCTGATACCGGTTGCAACGTACTTAACTCTTGAATTATTGTAACTCTTATGGATTTCAACCATGTGGTTTAAATTGTCTAAAAATTGTTGCTTGAAGTAAGATTAACGTGTGTGAATAGGAAATAAATGATAGACAAAAGGATCAGTTGGTTTTGGGGTTGTGGAAGCAATATTTTCATCTGTCCATTTTTTCGCATACAATTTACTAGCAAAATCTTCAATTAGCCCACATATCACTTAGAGAAATTTTGCGTTGTAGAAAACTTCAGCCTCGTGGGTAGCATATGGCATCAAACTAGGCGTGGAAGAACACCATGCGTCTGCTAGAGGAGCAGGGGCGGGTGAATCCGGAAGTTTGCTGGGGATGAGCGATTGGTAAACCAGCAATAAGGCAGATGACGAGAAGGTCAACCAACGACATGGGTCTCGGCGAAAGCCGCTGGACTTGCCACTATTGGCTCTGACACAAAGGGGCTTAGAAAGTGGCTGGGGGCGGTGCCAGACCTGCACTTCGACCTTGGTAGATCGCAAGGCTCTCAAGGTTAACTTTTTTTCTTCCGTCTTCCATTTCCTTCGACTAGTTCTTCACGATATCTCGCTGATCACCATTTTGGAGCGCAGTTAGCAGATTCCACTCTCCAGGTCAACCCTCCCCAACATGGACGTTGTCTCGGCAGCTGCGAGTATCGCTGGCCTCGTCAGCCTTGCGAGTCAAGCCGCACAAGCGGCTATCGCACTGCGAGGGTTCTTCAAAGACGTCAGGAACGCGTCAGCAGACATCGAGGATCTGATTACAGAACTGCGAAGCTTAGAACAGTCCCTTGCGTCTATCGAACAGCTCAGCAGGCGGGCAGCTGTAATACCAGATTCCAGTCGCGAATGCATCGTAGGACTCAAGAAACAAGTGCTGGATTGTGCGACGGATTTAAAAGGATGTATAGATGACGTTGAAGCTTTGGCGCCGAAGTCTGCCAAAGGGTCAAAGGCTCTTGAGAGGAGGCTCAGGGTTGCGGCGAACAAGAAGAGATTAGAGCAGATGCGGACAAAGATATCGGCGTGGAGGATTAACTTGGGAATAAGTCTAGAAATACTGGGAAGGTGAATCCCTAGCGCTTTGCTAAAAAGGTGCTCAGTGGCTGAGTTGAAGCGCAAAACTAGGGAATGCGATATGGCTAGCTACCAGCAGCTTGACGGCGTGAGCAATGGCCTTGCTCGGATCGCGACTACGTCCAATTCTATGCTAGCGCTCTCAAAGACCCATAGTGCATTCCTCAGTGACGTGGCCAATCAGCTCACCCGTCTTGAGTCATCCCTCACAACCGCTACCACCACATCGAACGAGAACCTCGCATTCATACGTGCAGCTCTCCAAGCTCTGTTTCAACAGAACACCCCCATGCAAGCACCGCCTTACGCGTGGATACCTTCGTTTAGCTCTTCTAGATGCTCTATTCAAAACCTATCCCAACTATATGTTCGGTTGGGGTATTGAATACGATTCTAAGGGGACCGGTCCCGGCACACCCCCCCCACCGGGACCCAGTATTGTGACAGGGCGAAATGGTAACGCGACAGGGTATCTACTAGTTAAGGGCGAGCGGTCCCGGCACACCCTCTTCTGGTTCGGCCACACCCTGAGGTTTTGGGTCGCCCACGCCCCCCTTCTCAACAACGCAGGAGCCGCAGCAGAAGAGCGCGAAGCGCGAGCCAACATAAATTTAATTTAGAGTAATAATTAAGACTTTAAATAAAGTAACATTTCTTGATAGATTCGACCACAAAGTAGTCTCACTCAACTTACCTCTACCCACGAGTTGATCGATGCATCTTATCTCGAGATCCATTGGGGCGCTCTTTACCTCCAATAAGATGCGGATTGAAGAGAAGAATCTACCCAGTTGAAACTGAACCAATTTGGTTCATCGGATTATTGAAATGCCAATATGGATAGATGTCGGTTTGAAGAACTCTCTCATCGTTAACATAAATAAATTTGTTATGTCTTGCCGTAATATTGTGTAGCAGCGTGGCTCTGCATGCACACTTCAGGAGTCTCAAATGTGGTCTTATGGGGGGAAGTAGCTCTATTGTGGTGGGGTGGTGTGGTGTCATTGTGGAGAAGGGAAAAAAAAGTTCTGGGGGCCCTGAGGGTATTGGAAAATTGTCGTACGTGTGCGATGAAAACTTTTTCCCCATTAGTAACGTATTTCACAAGCGAGTTGCCCACACAAGCAAGCCGCCTACCGACGCGCCTAAACGCGTCCACCAACTTCAAACCACAATGCCTCCACCACCTGACATTGAATCCACTGATCCTGAAGGTAGAATGGTCCTTGCTATTCAGGCAATCCAATTGGGCCAAATTAAGAGTGTACGGACTGCTGCCATGACATAAAGAGTCCCGTGCAAAACACTCAACGATCGGCTTAACGGCATTCCATCTCGACGTGATTCCATACCACGCAATCGAAAGCTCACCCCCTCAGAAGAATCAGTCATAGTCAGCTATGTGTTGGACCTGAGTTCGAGAGGATTTTCGCCTAGGGTTTGTGTGGTGGGAGATATGGCCAATCTTCTCCTTGATCAGCGTCATGGAACCCATGTCGGCCAAAATTGGACCTCCAACTTTATCGGACGCCGCCCAGAGATTAAATCTATATTTAATCGCAAGCATGACTACAAGAGACTTCTCTGTCAAGATCCAGAGGTAATTAGCAAGTGGTTCGACCTTGTATCCAATGTCATTGCCAAGTATGGAATCTCCGTTGAAGACATCTACAACTTCGATGAATCCGGCTTTCTGATGGGAATGATTGCAGTTGCAAAGGTGGTCACAGGGGCAGAATCGCGTCATCGTCCAAAAGCAGCTCAGCCAGGCAATCGTGAATGGGTTACTGTCATCCAAGGCGTCAACTCCCAGGGCTGGGTAATCCCGCCATTTTTGATCCTCTCAGGGCAATACCACCTATCTGCTTGGTATACAGATGATGGCCTTCCATCAGATTGGGCAATCGCTGTTAGTGAGAATGGCTGGACAACGAATGAGCTTGGATTCGCATGGCTTCAGCACTTTGACAAGCATACAAAGAGTCGTATGACTGGGGTATATCGACTCTTAGTTCTGGATGGACATGAAAGCCATGTGTCTGCTCAATTCGACCAATACTGCAAAGACAACAAGATTATCACTCTCTGTATGCCACCTCATTCATCGCACCTCCTACAGCCACTTGACGTGGGTTGTTTCGGCCCTTTAAAGGCAGCATATGGACGGCAGATTGAAACTCTTATGAGGCTCCACATCAATCACATTACGAAGCTCGAGTTCCTACCAGCATTTAAGGAAGCCTGGAAGGCTACTTTTACTAAGGAGAATATTTGCGGCGGGTTTCGGGGTGCAGGGCTCGTTCCATTCAACCCTGAATATGTTATCTCAAACCTTGACGTGAAATTGCGGACTCCTACACCACCATTAGCAAGCCAAGAAGCACCTTGGAGCTCCAAAACTCCATCAAACCTAGCAGAAATGCGGTGCCAGACTGACTTAGTCAAAGGCCATATCGCATCACTCCAGAACAC
>JAJDMY020000610.1:0-21928 GCA_022345705.2 Sabuloglossum arenarium | reverse complement strand
TCACAGCCTATAGCATCACCAAAACTCGACTAATTCCAATTATTTTTGGTTCCTCTTAAAGCCCTTGTGTAACTTTACCATTTTTCTTGAATTCTCTCGAGGCAGTTGTGATGCTATGCGCACTAACATAGTTTCGCGCTTATAAGAGTGTGGGGAGGAACAAAATCCGACAAATATTAACCTTCATTACGTTACTGAGTATAAAGATACTTCATAGAGCAGTAGTACTCTTACAACCTCGGCAGAACCAGCAACAGTATTACCAAACATGCCATCAACGATTACCAATTCAACCTCTAAACACAATTCGCTACTTGATTTAATTGCTGATCCCAATAACGTCATCGGGGCAAAGGCGGTGGAATGCATCTGCATCCCTGGTGGCAATCGAGTCGACTGTATCATAAGGGGATTTGCTACGCTCTTCCAGCTGATCTCGTCCTCCCTTCGTGTTTGAACTGGCCACCGATTGGCCTTAGGAACGCTGGAGGCTCGTTTGTTCTCGTTGCACAGCATGATTTAACCGGCAGGCCTCTCACATTCCAGATCTATTCACCGACATCGCCTTGTGTGGTATCAACAGCCTTACATTTGTCGAGTGTGGGAGTACAAGAGATGCAGCTTGCACCCAGTTTCCTATAGTCATGGACCCCACGCGGAAAGTGCAAACGATTTGAGCTTACACGACGAGTGATCGTAGCCCCACATGGCGATATGGATCCGTGGCCAGACAGGTCTCCCGGCAGCTCTGTGAATCACCTGATTGCATCAGAGAGTCCCTTGAAATAAGGCTGGCCAGAAATTGGTGATATAACCAGTTGCCGCGATGTTCCATCTCCACCTTACGCCTGTTGCATCTAGCGGTGAAATATCTCATCAATCATTGAATTGAATCTCAACACTCTCATATCCACCATTCCTGAGGACTTTGGAAATTGTTATGATGCCTACCAACTGCGAGAACGCATCAAGCAGCATGCCAGGCCCAACGGCGGTTCCTCAGATGAACCAGTCGACAGCCCTTGAAAGTCGGTCTGGTTCCAACAACAAAGCAGTAGTTGTCGGCCTATACGGAGTTCCCGGCTCCGGTAAGACGTTTCTGCTGGACCAGCTGAAGCAAGAACTCAGACAAGAGTATTTCGCGTTCTACGAAGGCTCTATGATGATTGCCACTGTTGTTCCCGGCGGCCTCGACGCATTCCAGAAACTGGAGGAGCGAGAGAAGGTGCATTGGCGCCAGCTTGCTATTGACACGATCGGAAAGAAATGCGCCGACAGCGGACAAGTTGCAGTTGTCACTGGACATTTCATGTTCTGGCCCGAGGAGGAGGAAGGTGGATGGCCAGTGTATACTCAAAATGACCTGGACACGTTCACGCACATACTCTACTTGGACGTTCCTGCGGAGGTCGTCGCGCAACGTCGTCTGGTCAACACGGAAAGAAGTCGTCCGTCTACATCGGTCACCCATTTACACAAGTGGCAGCAGGCCGAAAAGACTCAGCTGCGCCGTCTCTGCCGCAATAATGGAATTTTGTTCTCGCTCTTATCCCTGCATCCGACGTTGCTGGACAAAGTCTTGACGCTGCTACGCGATTTCCGGCATCATACCGAGAAGTACAACCTGTCCCACGCCGAAAGCAAGCTGGACGAGGCCCTTGTCGCTGGCCAAGGCCAGTTGGAGACTGTGTTGGTCATGGACGCCGATAGGACGTTGGCTGCAGAGGACACTGGCGCGTTGTTCTGGAAGAGAGTTTCCAGCTCTCGGCGGCCGAGGGACGAAGATTGTCCGCTGAAGACGTTATTCAGCAGCCCATTGGGTTACTCGTACACTGCCTTTCGCCAGGCCACATTGCTGTATGAAGAGACGGCTGACGATCAAGAGTTTGATGCCATCTGCCAAGACGTGGCATCGGCGGTGACCATGCATCCCGAGTTTGTGTCCCTGTTGCAACTGGTAGCAGAACAAGAACATGTTGGCGCGGTGATTGTTAGCTGTGGGCTTCGTCGTGTCTGGGACAAGGTGCTAGAGAGAGAAGGGCTGTCCAAGACAGTGAAAGTCATCGGCGGGGGACGCATCGCAGACGGCTTTATCGTTACAGCTGCAGTGAAAGCTGCCTTGGTCGCTCGTTTGCGAGATGCCCACCATATGTATGTTTGGGCGTTCGGAGATAGTGTGCTGGACTTGGAAATGTTGAGCAAGGCAGATCAAGCCATCGTCGTGGTTGGCGAGGAGCAGACCAGGAGCAAGACCATGGATGCGGCTTTGATGAATGCCATTGACAATAACGGTCTTCGGGCGCGCCAAGCTGTGCTGCCCAGCAATGCGTCACCGCGGCTGGACACTACCAAGCTTCCCCTGATCCAGCTCACAGAGCACGAGTTTATCAATTCTGTCCTCCGCCGCCGCAGTCGACATGCCGGCATTCAAGTCATTCATGCAACAGACAGGAACGCAGCCAAGCTGCTCATGACGCCGATGCGCGACGCAAAGGTTGCTGGTCCTGTCCTGAGGGAAGCCCATCGCCGTGTGGGGTGGTAGCTGGCGACAGAGTTCTTGGCCGACGTGATTGGCATCGAAGAGTACCCGATTCCGCACGTCCAGGGCCATCATACAAGCGGCTATCGACTTTCCCACGAGCAGCAGACATCGATTGTGGCGCTCATGCGCGGCGGAGAAGCTATGGCCCTCGGTGTCAACGAAGCCTTCCCGCTCGCCATGTTCGTCCATGCGAGCCGTCCCGACGACATCATGCTCCATCATCTGCAGGGACAGCGCACTGTGGTGCTGGTGGATTCGGTGGTGAACAGCGGCAAGACGGTGGTGCAGTTCGTGCAACGCGTCCGCAATCTACATGCCACTATTCGCATCGTGGTTATTGCCGGCGTCGCCCAGGCCCAGTCCGTTTCCGGAGGCAGTCTCGCCCAGGCACTTGCCCGTCACGTACTCAGTCTTGTTGCACTTCGTCTCTCTGACAACAAGTTCACTGGCAGAGGCACCACCGACACCGGCAACCGTCTATTCAACACGACACATCTACCCTGACTGTATGCCTTAGCTGCAATTACAGGATCCCATGAAAAGAAATCATCTAGATGATTTCAGCATCAATTTCGGGTTCTGTAATGGTAGAGGAAGAATATTAGCAAAGATATACAATTAGAAAGGAGGTAAATGGCTCCAATGTTCATCTCCAGGGCTGCTGGATGGGCGAGGTGGCGTAGAGATAGCATGGATGAGGACTGGGAGAGTGTAATCTTGGGTTGAAAGTATACATTTATGGCATCATGTACATACATACAAAGATAGTAAATAGAAGAAGGAGCTTCAACTTCCATAGTCACTTTCCCAGATTACGGAAGTTACAATGCGATCCTTAATGAGCGAACTGGCCTCTATTCGATTTCATTGTGCGCCTCAGCTACCTCAACTCTGTCCTCTCTCTCATCGTTGCTGGTTCCCATCTAGTTCGATGTTCCTCCCCTCGTGCTGAGTAGTTCAAACGCTTTGAAGTCGGAACGCGATTTCGACTTGATCGCCGAGTCGGGTTCGAGTCCTCCATGGCCCCTCATATTCAACCTTCCCTGTTTCGAAGTCATCTTCAGCGGCCTGCAACTCAGCCATGCAGTTCACTGGTGTATATTCATCGACTCTCGTATCATTGAGCACATCGCAGCTCTCGTTCATCTTGATAGACTAATGCGGGAGACTCAAGTATTTCCTCAAAAACTCCAAAACCCTGAGCCTGACGACCTCCGGAAGCACATTTCTACGGGAGAAGAGGCCATACTCGTCGCAGTCGACGACCAACTCGCTCGAATTCCACTGGATCGATCTGGTGACGGGAAGCGACTTCGTCAAGCTTGTGGTCTTTGCTGGGATTGACCACCTCACGCACCAGGTCGTAATGGGGAGCTTTGCAGAGGATAGCGGCCGTTCGGTAGAATTTCCAGCGTAAAGTGTACTTTGCCAGCATGTACGCGTATACCAGGACATGGCGAGAGGCAACAAAGGGAGGCAACTTCCGGACGGGAAAACCATCGTACTGAGCTCGACTGATAGAAAAGAAGACGTCCGATGTCTCGCTAAGCTTCTGCCAGGGTGTATTTGCAGTCCGGCGTTCCCATAGTTCCTCCCGAAGTCGGTCTCGGTACCAGGACGGTGGTGATTGCCTCGATAGACCCAACATTCCATGCCACCGTCTCAGAAGCGTGTTGCCTGTTAGACGCATTTTCGCTCGACGATTGATCGATTGGTGATGGTTTGCTGAGGGGAGGTTGCTTCTCCGCGTGCTGTAACGCCTGATGAACAAAGGGAAAAAACAAAGGCGGCACACAGGTAGCGATGGCGTCGGAGGAGGAAGTTGGTGGAAGTCGTAAGGAGTGAATTGTATACTGCAAGATGGTGGAAATACAAGGAAAACCCGCCAAGGCGCTAGCTGACTATTACTATCACGTGATATCGGCTTTCCATATCTGAACTCGAGAAGCGTCCAACGACAGTGGAACTCAGAACATCTTGTGCTTCTGTCACCGAGCTACAGGGCTTTAACAGGGCCGTTGGCCATTGGACAACCTCAATCCAAATTGTCCGTTTGAACAGTCTCTCTTGGTGGAAGCTTTTACTGTATACACACTCAATTCCAACTTGACACGCATCACAAGCCTTGCTCCCTACCGCGAGACTGCTCTCCGCTCAGTCACCAAGTCTAAGCTGCCTCGGTTCGAAAAGTCCTCCTGACCGGTTTTCTGCTATGTGAACTGCGGATCGTCATGACGATATCAGGGGGCGATCATGCCGCCTCCATCCCTCATCCGACTGAACCCCTAAGCCCGTAAGGACGAGATGCATTGCTGGCGGCTGCAGACGCAAAGTTCGACTTTCCAAGATAGCGTGCAGTACACAAAAGGCTGACAGGTCATTCTCTGCTTAGACCTCCTCGATCAACCAGTAAGAGACTTTGTACCAGCGAGGGTGTCTGAAGCATCCTAAGATACCAGATCCTAAGCCCTTCGTGGGAGCTCCCTAGTCATCCTATCCAACTCTCGTCCGACTGCACTGCCCAGACATCATTCGGTGCCAGCCGGGGGGGGATACAAAGACACCGCGACACGCATGCTCCGCCACCTCGGGAACCAATTGACATAGTCCTTGAAACGTTGACGCACCAAGAATTGCTGCTGAAAGACTTAATTCACAAGTCTTCTGGCCGCGTCATCCAACAGAACGCCGAATTATGTAGCTTCGTGTTTGCCTGTCGTTTTGCTCAGTAAAGAATCAGAAGACATATCGCCAAGGCGTTGGGGTTCGTGAGTGCCTTGGAGGATGGCGAGACTATCACATTCCGATGCCGTAAGAGTATCCTGCGCCTGAGACACCCCATTACTTCGATAAAAGGGGCAATTCCACGTCATTCAGGCTGCGATGACGCAGCCCAAGTGGAGCCCTGAGATACTGGATCCTGATATCTTCATGGGAACCCCTTTTCCTGCTCATTTCCTTGCTGTTCGGGTGCAGCTTGAAGGCAATCCTGTCATGCTCTCCACCAGAGTTGGCCAGCTTGTGCTCGGTACTTTGCTACCACACATAACCAATTGATGGCGGCTGCAGCTAGTGCATGATCCACCAGTCCCACTAAAGTAACCCCGCCTTCGCCGCTGCGCAGTCTCCCCCATCCAACTATCCTCCGACTGCATTGCCAACGCATTGCCGGTGTACTGCCCAGTTGCCACAGTCCGAAAGAGCTCTGCCATCTCAAGATAGAAGAGTCCAGAGGGGTAAGAGTAGTGTCGGTGAACTTCATTCGTCGAAAACATATCTATCCTTTCTCATAGGAGCGGAGCATTCCAACACGGAGTCAACCAGGGGGGAAATGTGGACACACCGGATCCTCTGAAGGAGTCTCGGTGTCGCCCTAATTGAAGAAAGGATTGGGAGTGAAACAGCTCGAGGCGAGCTGAAAGTCGACACGTACATGTTCCGTGTCCCGTCTCCTCAGGGTCAAGCCATTCCAAGCCGCATGCTCCCTAACTTGTCGTGAGGCGACGGGAGAATGCCTTGCTAAATGACCTGCCGGCCGACGGCTTCACAGAGCACATTAGAGCAACCGCTGCCTAGAAGCCAACCGTAGGGCCGAATCCTAGCTTATCGAGTGTCATGAGACCGAACACCACCATCCTATTGCTTCCATCATACTCAGCTGGGCCAGAAAACCTAGTGACGCCTGAAACTGTACCGCTGACGCTATGCCATATAGTCAACCAGAAATTCTCTTGCAATTAAGGACGAAGGGACTGTCACAATGACAGCTCGGATCAAGAGGTTGGATGTATGTAATCATGGGAAGCTTCTAAAGCTGATCAGCAGAGAAATCCATCGACCTCAGCATGACGAGCATACACTCGCTGCTACCTTGACATCGAAAAGTCCTCTTGACCCCTTGCCATATATCTTCTGCATGATCCACCAGCGTCACTAAAGCTCTCTGTTGACTCCCCCGCCACACAACCCTAGCCTAACCCTCTCATCTGACCAGAACCTGAGAGCGTCCTCGGATCCCCGGTTCGTCGGCGTCGTGAGAATGAACACCGCCATCTTGTCGCTGCTATCACACCCAGTTGCATCAGAAAACTTAGGGTGACATGATTCTGCCTCTTGAATTGTCTCTTTATGCGCTCAATCGAGGTGGGAAATGGCGATAGATTTATATCGTGTCGACCCAAGTGCAAAAGCAGCCAGAGAGTCAAGTGAGAGAACAGGCGAAGGGTCTCGTGATTGATGATCATGTCAGGAGTATCTGCCACTCTGTCGACAGCAATCGCACTCACCTTTCCAGCCCTTGCGCTGGCCCAGAATCCGAAAGCTCACGATAGTTCTGCGAGCGAAGACCGAGTCGGCTGGGTCTCGGCAGGACGACCTCTGGAGTTGTGCCTCGATCTTTTTGTCGAGACTTCATGTCGATCTCATGGAAACCCCCCTCATTTGTAATTCGGGCCCAGGAGGTCAGTTTCATGGCATACCTCATACCTACCTACCTCACAAAGTGTACGATCTTGCTAGATCAATCACTAGAGAGAGTGCTCCCAATGAATAGCTTTATTCTAGTTTGAAAAAAAACAATTCTAAAAAAATCGGTTGTATACGAATAAACACCTCCCCCCCCAACCTCAAAATCAAAAACTCATCCGGAAAGAAGGAGGACAAAAAGAAGAAAAGAATAAACAGATTTTCGAAGGACCTCACATCTAGCTAGCGAGACTTTGCTGTTGCATTTTTTCATCCATCTAACATGTCAAGAAGAATCCCCTAGGATAGATGGGGCAGAGTCGGATTGGTTCCATAAATAGGATATATATAACTAAAAGCAGATAATCTTCAACATTTCGGGTGTAATATCCCTGCAAACGACGAATAAATTTCTCTATCAAGCAGTTTTCTCTTCTTAATTCAAAAAAAAAAAAAAAAAAAAAAACCTCTTTTATCCTATCTCTATTGGCTTACCCAGACCAGACTTCAAAGAAAACCCTTTATTATCCTATCCTCTATGACTAGCGGTGGGGCTTATGTGGCTGCGGGCCTACAGTTCGGTCTTGGGAAGGTGATCTTTGAAAAGCTCGATTTTGAAATCCACATGTCCCAAATCTGACCAAAAGGAGTAATCAGTATTTTGTCTCTAGTTATTTCCTTATACATAGAGACTTAGTCACCTATCGGAATCAGCAATCAGCAAACTTCAACTGTTCACCCTCTTCCTCGACAGCAAAACCTCCACCGCCTTCTCCGCAGCTAAAATCTCCGCCACCTCCTTGCTCGACCCATTCCCCACCGCCGCAACCTCCTTGCCCTTAATAAGCACCCTACAACAGTGCCTCTTCCTCTTCGGAGCCACAGGAAGAGTAGATTCATCCTCCTCCTCATCTGCCTCCAAGCCTAGGACATACTTGATGGGATCTGATTCCGCTAGCTGTCCGAGCCGCTCCCTGGGGTGCAGCAATAGAACACCACCACCATCGTTGCGGCGGTTATGGTTATCGAGGATCCGGCGGAGGTATGAGAGAATCCCTATGCGCTCCGCGAACGCTTCGCAGGCGTTAAGATCGCCGCGGGAGTCGACATAAACGGCGCCAATGAGACTTTCGACGATGTCAGAGAAGAATTTATTAGCATCAAGACACCGGAGTTTTGACCAGGGGTAGTATTCATCAGAGGCTAAAGCTTGAGAAATTTCATCGCGAAGTTGCGAATGCCGTTCTATGCAGGTGATCTGGGCCTTCACAATATCCGCGCTGTGGTGTTTCATAAATTTCCAAATCTGCTTGGCCACTCTCTTCTCCACCGGGTAAAAACTCGCTGTATTTTTATCCTCCTCTATGTCATTGACCTCCAGTTCGATGGCGGATTCCATGCAAAGAAAGGCCAGAAAGTCAGCATTTACCAGAGCTGAGCGAGCGAGATGCATTTCAACATGTGACATCTCCTTGTGATGCCCGAAGATCTTGGAGACTACGATATTGTCGAGGAGGGAATCGCCCAGAAACTCTAATCTCTGGTAGGAGACCGAGAATGATTGAGCTTCACAAGACGGATGAGTCATGGCTTCGACAAGAAGACTCTTCTTGGTGAATTCATAACCTATTAATCGCTCAAGGTCGCCAAAGTATGAGGGGATGGAACCGCCAGGTTTCACTGCATCGTATAGCCTGTCGTTATTATACTCCAGAGACTGCCAATCCATCTCCGGGATAAAGACTTTCAGACATTTGAGAGTCTTCTCAAAACCACCGTCGAGATAAGCAACGCCTATCAACGCCTCAACGACATCTGCCAAAACCTTGGTTGACATTTGACGTTTGGCTTCGGTCCTCTGCTCCTTCAGCAGGTCTGAAATATGTAGAGGTTTCCATTTCTGACCTGCTCTGTTGTTAGCGTAAACCGCCGCTATTGACAGTAAATACTGAACACGCACCAGTGAATGCTTTTGTCAGAATAAATTTGTCGAGCCCGGTTTCAAGTGCAGCCCGGGCCAAGCGCGAATTTGCAACTGCCCGATCCTTCCTGGCCGACAGGTATCCTTCATGCCAATTAGGATAACCTGCCATCAGCTGGATAGACGTACATAGCTTCAGGATACTGTCTCCAAGGAATTCGAGACGCTGGTAGTTGGTACCCTCTCTTGCGGAGGATGAACTGATCGCAGTGACCACCAAGTCCAAGTCTTGGATATCAACAGGGGCCAGAATGGTCTTCCGAAGTTCATCCGCAACCATGGAAATCTCGAGCCGATGCAATAACGATGGGATCAAGAGAGAGAACTTGGCATAGGCGAAGGGAAGATTGTCAATGATGCAGTTCGCTGCTGGTAAAAGTTCGTCTTTAGAGCTTTCAGGCCAACCATTAGAGATGCCTGTTGAAACTGTACGAACATCATTAGGATAGACGGCATGCAAGAAATCACGGCGCCTCGGGAGTCGAGTCGCCCTAACAAAGAGGTTTCCGGATGAGCCTTCATCTCGATCCTGACCACAGATATTCATTAATGAAGGTGCCTCCGTAGTCCATTCCCTAAAGATATGGGCCGTGAGACTCCGTGTTTTGTCTCGAACTAAACCGTATTGGTGGCCGAAAGGATGATGACCAAGCACATCGGTTGCCTCACGAGCTCTAGTCCAGTGATCCAAGTCGACAACCCCTCCAGGAGGCGCGAAGAGGGCCGGGAAATCCATCTCATTTGGTCTCATGCGTGACCGGAAGATGGAACGTAAAAGAAGATAAGTAGTATTTCTCAGCATATCGCACTCTCCGGATGAAGTACGGGCTACTCGCAGCGATGGCCCAATAGAAGCTCGAGACTGCGTATCCATGTTCCAATAAAGAGGGAACTCGGGGATTAAAGGCGGACGTGATGGTAGAAATATTTCCATCTGAAAGGGGTTATTGTTGTCCTCATCCTTAACCTCAACAAGTGAAGCGTACAACTCAGATGCTTCTGACCATTTATGGGCTTGGATGACCCAGGGGTTAAACTGCTCCGAAACGGGCACCAAAGCTGCCCGCTTTTCAACGGCAACACGCACTTCTTCTGGCTCTTCGTATCTCATCAGTGGCAAAAGATGGTCGTTGACTAGGTTATTCCTGTACAACTCGAGGTACATTTGAAACGCCGCATCTTTCTTCGCCATGCGTTCCGTTCGCCATTTTCCAATGCCTGCCATTCTGCGGACAGAGGGATCGACACAACTTGGTAAAGTTACTTCCGCACTGACATCGTGCGTGATTGGATCCTCGGTCATGGAGAAAGCTGGACGCAAATCGACATACTGGCTTCTGGGAAGGACGTCACAGAAATGGTAGAGGTGTGGCGCCGCATTCTCCAGCGTGAGCAAGGCACTACAAATAATATATTAGGAAACCGCTATCCATGCTGAACAAGATATACAATACCCAGTTGATTCGACTTTGAATAGCTGCTGCCCCTCTTCCTTCACGCATTCTATGCTCTTAATTTCCTGCAGCTTCCGCTTATCGTCAAGATACATTCTTTTCATGTCCTCTTCCAACTTCTGCCACTCAGTAACTGTATTCTTCCCGTCACTTTCTGCAAGCATGAGCACAAACTTTGATTGCCTTGCTCTAGCTCTCCCACGTCTTTGTACAAAGGACTTCAGGGCCGGCGGCTTGCTGTAGCAGATGACAAGATTACAGGCAGAGATGTCTATTCCCTCTTCAAGAACGCTCGTAGCGATGATGAGGTTCTTCTTTCCGTTGCGGAAATGATCCAGGGTATCCTTCTGTCCCTGGGGCTCTATCAGGTCCCCAATTCCTGTGGTCTTGCGTTGGGCATTGGTAGAAGTCCCAACGAATGTCGCACACTCGAATAAATACTTCGTCCGCGGATGTACGGAGAGCAGATAGGATAAAACCGCAGTAGTAACTCGCTGCTCAACAAAGACTAACCCGGCGAAATGAGGCACATTTTCTTCTATAAGCAGATCAATAAAACGTTCCAACTTCGGAGTAATCTGGCGCGTATCGTTCAGGGAATCAGGTCGGATATCCCCCACCTCGACTTGATCAAGGACTTTCACGAGATATTGGTTTTCCTCATCGTTCCAGCCGGTGAGGCCACCGTTTCCCGTGACTATTCTCAGCTTGTTGATGGAGCTGGCGATAAAATAGTTTGCAGCCCATGAGCCTAACTCTTCAGCGAGGTGATTTGCCTTGTTGCAGATTCTCTTGAGCTGGTCCTGACAATATGTCTTTCGCTTTGGTACTATCTTTGCGAGCTCCAGCATACTCCTAGCGGTATTTTCTACTCGCAGCGAAATCACGTACGGGTCCTGCATGATGTCGAGGCCCTGATAGACCGCGAGCAAGCTATCTAGTGTGCGGCCTTGTGGGTTTGTGCAGTGAGGATATTGTACTTTCTCTAGCAGTGGCGGGTGAACGTGCTTCAAGAGCTCTTCACGGTGTACCCGTGGAGACCGACACAGGGCGTTCAGGTTCTCCTCGATAATTCTAAGACCAGTTAGGGGCAGACCACTTGACTCACTGGACATTGCTACCCACTGTAGGCCTCGAGGCTTTGAATTAACGATCGGACTTGCAGAAATTCCTAGAATGTGCGGAACACATTCCTCCCCCCCATCCCGCAAGAGCGGGTGATAGAAGTCCTGCATGACACCATTGGCAGGGTGAGACCCCACGCAATGGTGAGCTAAAAAAAAAAAATATCAGCATCAGCAGAGCAAAGTACGGCTAGGTTGGTCACCTTCGTCAAATATCAACAAAGCCAGATGCTGTAACCGTACAAACGCATGCGTCAGGGCATCGTAGAGCACTTGGTGAGTTGAGACCACCACTCGGATATTCTTCAAGACTGCATTCCAGATGCTTTGCTCACTCCACCGATCCACATTATCGGCCCCACTGAGGAAGCGGACTTGAAGGGCAGGGAATTGCGAACAGATGACTTGGTATTGTTGTTCGCATAGTGAGACTGTCGGAGCGAGGAACCAAATGTACTATATAACATCTGGTCAACAATCATGCATCAAGGTGGAGAAGGTGCAGATGCAAAATACCTTGTTGGGAGCGCAGCGATCGAGCTCGGCCATCATACGGAGAATAGCTCTGGCAAAAAGTTGGAGGTATTAACACTCACGTGCACAGGACAGAGCCTTTCCACCAGATACCGTTATATTTCTCCCGCAAGACAAAACAAAACTCAGCCGCTCCAAAAGATACAAACTAAAGCTCATACATGTGCGTCTTCCCACTACCGGTATCCATCTAGTTGCTTTATCAGACTCTACTCCGTCATGAGAAAACCAGGAATGTGAACTATACCGTAACAACAATATTTCTCTTCATGCTCTCGTCAAACATCTCCAGCTGATACGATCGGGGTCTCAGTTCCCCATTGAGTTTAGGTATGGTCGCATTAGTCTCATTAGTTCCACTGTGAAGATCCTCGCCTGCGAGATCTTCCGTCGGCACCTGGGGGATAATCACTCCATCCATCACTTCGGATGCAAGGATGTATTCGTCTTCGTCCGATGAGGTATTACGTTGGTCCATACTGGTTTTGGCATACACTAGGCACCATAAACGATGGCCAGACACCAGATATAGTGCTGCAATTATCCTTGGAAGTAGATACAATGAGGAAACTCAAGAGTGTTGACGTTTCGATGTTTTTAAGTTTGTCAAACTGTGCCAAGACAATGGTGGGTCCCGCAGTGTTCCGCACCCAATTGCGGGGTGTACAAAGACAGCACAGAATACATTTCAGATTACACAAGTGATTTACGATTTAGTAAAGAGCCAATTGCAGGTTCGGAGAATAGAGACATGATACACCTGCCTCCCTAGAGCTCTCATCTTTTCCGAAGAAATGCATATCCAAAACCTGGAAAGGGAAGGACAATCCTGATTCAGCGCGGTCTATTCGCTCCCAAGCATCACCAAAGAAGCTATTAGAACAGATTGTTGTGAAGGCTTGAAGTCTATAGGTAGTGATACAACGAGTAGTAGTGATACAAGAATTTTGAGGGTTTCCGGTTCCTAACGCCAAGTTGGCAGATTGTGGAAGAATACCGAGAGGATCAAGTGAGAGGAGAGTTGAGACGGAGAGTGCAAAACGCGAGGTAGGTTTACTTGGTGGCGTTGCGGAGATGGCTAAGGGACAATTTGTCAGAAGGATTTTCGCGATCCAGTAACTAGAGCATACATACGTGATCAGGTCATTCCGATCCTTCTCCTTCTTCAGGCCACCGAAAGCCATCTTGGTTCCTGGAATATACTTCTTGGGGTTCTCCAAGTATTCGAACTAGAGGACAGAGTGGCAGGTTAGTCGGGCTTCACCGGAATATTAAAGGCAAACAGGACACTGTTCAGAACATACCAGAGTGCTCTCACTCCATGTGATGCCCTTGCTCTTGTTTGCGTCGGTGTATGAGAAACCCTCCACCTGGCCAGTCTTTCGGCCGAACAATCCGTGGAGGTTGGGACCGATCTTGTTGCCCTCGCCCTCAGCTAGGGTATGGCACTGAGCGCATCGTGTCTTTTAGACCGCGTTAGTACTCGTCCGATTCTCATTCGAAGTTCGGGTGTAACAGAAAACAAGGATGTGAGCAAGAAAAGGACACGCTGTTAAGTACCTTGAAGAGGTTGGCACCCTTCTTGTCATCTCCTGCACAGATGATTAGCACTCAATTCATCAAGTGGTCAAGTATATCGATGCAGTGGTAGCGCGGCAGCAGCCCAAGCCTGTGCAGGTGAAGATAGAGCGAGGCGTTGAAGAGCGAACGCAGATTGTCCAACCGCTCAACAAAACAGCGGCGAAGCGACAGCGAACAGACAGCAGCCCAGCGAGCTCTATCCATTGCTTCACCAGCTCCAGCAGACGTCATACCCCAATTGCACATCTGTGTTAAGGCAGACAGACAGACAGATCGCCATCCATCACGACCCATCTCAAATCAAAAGGGAAACCACCCACCATCTTTGAAAGGCATCTTTCTCAATTAAAAGGAGCCGCGCGTCCGTCTCTGACGAATTCAAAAGAGCAAAGGAAGGAAACCGACAGTGAAGGTGAAGTTGCGTGCGTGCGTATTAAATACGTCTTAGGTGAAGGATGTTGAGGAAAGGGAAAGATATTCCGCACGATCGGAAGCATAAAAAAAAGATTTTAGCTCCACCCGGTCCGTTCGTCACCACTCCGTAATAAAAGAAATTATGCGAAACCGAGAATTTTCCATGCGTAAAGATGGGAAATACGCGAAGGTTGGTTGGTCGTGTTTGGCAGGGCCAGTGGAAGCGGAATCGGGTGTGACCGGGTTGGTCTTTCGGAAAAAGTTGAAATTAAAACAAATTAAAATATTTTCTCTTGGCGAGACAGCTGATGCTTCGTCAACCCGTCAACATCTGGTCGCTGATTCAATCGAGCTGACTCCCTCTCCGTCTGCTGACCGCATCAGCCAACACAACATCCCACACACCCCAGCATGTCCCTCCAGCAGCGGCTCCTCCTCCCCCGTCTCCGCACTCTCATCCCCGCCCCCCGCCGTTGCCTCACCACCAGATCCTCAACCCCGCCAACCCACAATGGAGTCCCCATGCTCGAGAAGCCCACAAAGTTCAATCCTCCTTCTCATGGCTCTCGGCGAACCCAGCCGAGATCCTACCCGGGCCCTTCATTGTCAGCACCTGAGCGAGAGGCACAGCGGAGGAAGAGGTATCCGAATATGATGCCGGAGGAGGGGACGTTCATGCGGTGGTTTCTGACGAACAAGTGGATTCATGCCTTCATCACCCTGGTATGGTTCCATCTCTCCTTCTCCGGACCACCAATCTTCCCAAGAAAAACAAAACCATTCCAACTAACACACAAGCCAAAAAAAAGACAACCCTCTTCTCTCTAGCCCTCTACACCTTCATCAAAGATTTCCAACGCACCTCACCCTACACACACCTCCTCCCCCCTCTCCGCGACATCATCTACCATCCCATCTCCTACCTCTCCACCTTCAAAGAGGTCTACAAGCTCCACACCGCGTACCAGACCGCTGAAACCGCAGAGCGCCGGCGCAAGAAGGTCGAGGATATCCAGAAGCGGAACGCATTTCGCAAGGCGCACGGCTTGGATGGTGGGGAGTTCTTTGGTGGGTGGACCGCGAGGACGGATGCTAATTCAATGGGGCCAGTGGTGCCGGCGGGGGACGGGGGAGAGGGTGTGCAGGATGGGCAGCCGGATGAGCAGCCGCGCAGGAGGAGGAGGCCAGTCAAGAGATGGTTCGGGATATGGGAATGATTTTCAGGCGCCAATCCGTCAATGTCAAACAAACCTTCAACTCCATTCTCCCTGGTCACTCCAATCTCGAGTTCAGGAACTATCACAAACCTCAACCTGATTTTCATATTGCGATTCGATTGGTGCTTATACCAATTTCAAAATGTAAACATGGAAACAAAAAAGGTCCATCCACCCTACAAGAGCTGTGCAACCCATACCCCAGCTAGACGTGTTCACAGATAGCCCATACTCGTATTGAAAGCGTTCAGAAGCTGCCAACAAATCTCAAAGATTCATAGGTGAAAAAGCGGGAGGAGTGGGGGGGGAAGAATAAAGTGGTCTAACCAATCGTACTTGTCATTCGAAAACAAAAACACGCTATGCCGCTGGACATGATCGCGTTGAACACACACACACACACACACTCTCTCTCTCTCTCTCTCTCTGATCCCCCCCGGTGAAACCCCCCACGTGCCAACCGTACCGCCAATGTAAAACCAGAAATATTTGACAATTGTGAAGATTGGCACATGTTCCAAGTATATCAGCGATAGGATGGGGGATATGGTGAATTGTAGCCTGTGGCTCCACCTCTCCCTCTTCCGCTTGGACGGTAGTACTCCTCCTCGTAACCAGCCTTCGGCGAACCTAGGTCTTCCCTATCGAACCTCGTCCTCAATTCATCCATATCCTCCATTTCTCGGTCATATTTCGACCGCCCTCCTGGAATGTCATACTCTCTAGCTTCCTCCTCTGTCTTCCTCACCCAGTCTCCCCGTTTCTCTTCTGCCTCCCTCGCATACCGCAGTTGCTCGTCATCGTAATCGATAGGCGCCCCTTGGTATATCGGCAAATCGTTATCAGAGCGCCTGTAAAGATCCTCAGTGTAGGGAATTGAAGGACTTCTTTTCCGACGGGGAGGAGGATTCACACTGGGGTTGGCATTATTACTTGTAGAACGGTAGTGTTGAGGAGGCGGAACGATATTCGGTGGGCGAATTTTACTTGTCGAATTTGCACGCATTGGCCTAACTCCGGGATCAAGCATTGCGCCGGTGTCGTGCATCTTTCCGCCTCCAGGTTGGGCAGAATACGGCTGCCGTTCTCGTTCAAGTTTACTGGCTGGCTGTGTCTTGTCTTGGATGGTTGTATCTAAGGGATTAAAGTACGGTTTTCGTTGTCGCTCAATTGGGTGAACCGATTCGGATCGTATATTGCCTTGTTGCTCGTAACTAAGAGGCATTGGTTGCTCCATTTCATCATCATAGGAGGCTGCGCGTTCAAACCTTTCTCTCTCTTTCATATCTGCCATTCTGGGGAACAGCTGACGATTTATCTCCTTTGGAAACCTTTCCTTTGGGTTGTCTGCGTTGTTGATGGGCATATCCTTGATAGCCTTCTGCAGCCGTCCAACCTCTTGGTCTGGGTAGGCTTTAATCAGAATTGTCATCCACCTTCCAAATCCAGCAGGAGTTAAGCCCGGCATGTAAGGCTGCTCGTCAAGCCGATCCTGGACGAGATGATGTTCACATTCGAGATCACGGTATAATCGAGACAGGGACCTAGGTTTTCGCCCAGCGAACTGGTCTGTAAGCATGTCAGTCCCATTTCACGTATGCTCACGCTCCGCCGAATAACATACAGCTCCAAACACATGGCTCATTCGGTATTTTAACAACCTCATAATACCGTGCCATCTTCGGTGGGGTCACTACAATGCTCTTGCATGGCTCAAAGTCTTCAATCTGAAGCCTGAACGTTAGCGACCACTCAAATCATCAACATTGCGAATGCGTCTGTAAACTAACAATATGGTTCGCGAGACCCCGTAAAAGTTCACCAAGTCTCGGAGTTGGATTCCCCGTACCAGCATCGAAAAGCTTCCCCCAGGTCCTGTCAAGCGCTGTGGGCTCACTGTTTGTTGAAGTTCGACTAGGCCTGGGCCGCGTAGGATTCGAATCGCTGCTTATTGCCGGAGATGGTGGTCCTCTGTCATTCGTCCGCAGACTATGATCTCGCGGACTGCGCGGTATAGTACCAAGATAGTTTGGTGCGGTTGGAGGCGATCCATACGCCATGTAGTCTGGGTTCGGGGGAGTATACATGGGTTGTGCCGATTGTGCTCGAGTTAGAGGGACACCAGCTTCTGTGGGTAAAGAACCTTGAGTTTTTAATTCCTTGATAACCTCCGCCGTAACCTCTGCTTTCATTTCTGCCTTCATCTCTGCCTTCATCTGAGCAAGGAGTTCAGGCGGATAATCGCGGGTCGACGTATCGGTCCGTTCAATGGTGGGCGCGGGGTATTCAGCATATCGAACTTGGTAGGCAGGATCTCTTGTAGGATCGGAGGAGTAACTATCTCGAGTAGCAGATGGTCGGGCATAATCTCTAGATTCTCTGTGGTCTCTGGGTTCGGGAGGGTATTGAGAAGCTGACGGTGGCTGGTAACTGCCAGTGGGGTATGCTGGCGTGGCACGAGGGTCGACTGTACGAGTGCCCGGATACGAATATTCAGAAAAGCTGTGATCAGAGGATCGCGGACTGCGATAGCCTTCATATGCCATATTTCAGGATTCGGTGGTTTGCTTGTGGCGCAAAAATTTTTGGTTGAATCAGCACATGCTGGGTTTCTTGGGTTTCTGCGAGCAGCGAATGGGGTGGTTAATCAGTTGATGACGATGAAGCAGGGCTGCACACTTGATGCAGAGCAACCCACATGGTTCAATAGACATGACCATCTCTAATGGATGTATGAAGTCAAGTAAATCTTGCTCAACAAAAGTAAGTGGGCTGCAAGGCTTTTCTTTACATTTTCAATTTGTAATTAGGGATATTTGCTAAGATACCACGATTTTCAGATTTACTCCGTACCGAAATACCAACAATTCTGAGTGGCTGGGCGTGTTATGTTCTCCGGGACCGCCACCGATGACTCCAAGCTACATAGATGCCGTCTCTATTTTCAGGTATTACTCTTGAGACAACCACGGTGTTTCGGTAAATAGTTTGGACATCGTGGTATCTCAGTAAATATCCCTTGTAATTAACTATGCGTATCGAACTGCAACTGCCGCACATCAATCTTCCTGTTAAATTCGGCAAGTAGCATGCACCATCTATTCATCACATTGCGCCTATAGGGCCACCCACTGCCTTTCACAATTCTGGCATATCTTCATCATCGTCAAGACCGAGCAACCTGCCCTTTTCCTTTCTATCATTTCTGATAGTTGCTACCTCGATCAATACCGGCTGCTTCTTAACCATCAAGGCTGAAGGTGGCCCAGCGGTCCAAGCGCATTTCTCGACTTTCTGTTCTCCAGTAAGCATTTACCAGACGTTCTTGGGAGCAAAGTTCTGTTACCTTGCCAGACCTGCCCCATCCTCTAGACGCATTCGGTTCGGAATACTCACCCAGGTCAGCTCCCATATCGCTTGGATAACCCAGGTTCTCCTTTCGCTTCCCTTTGTTGTTCTTGCTGTTGTGGTTGCTCTCTTTGCTATTGCCAGAAGTCATAGTGTTGCTTGGTCCGGCAATACTTCCGCTATACATGCTGCCACTGCCTTCAAAGTTATGCTCGCTGCCAGAAGCGGAAGAAGCCTCCCCAGATTCCCGGATCAACATGCCCTTAATAGAATCATTGATGGCCAGCTGAAGATCCTAACCCTTTCGTCAGTTTCAAGTCCAAGAATAAGCAATATTTCTAACTTACATGGTCGTCGTCGGAGACATCGGACCCTTCGTCTTCTTGGCCAGGGACGCCGACTTCGGGCTCAGTCTCTGCGATGAGCTGGATGCAGTCTTTGCAGCGCTACAACCGCAAGAGATTAAGTGATTAATAAGTCAAACCAATATAATCCTTATAGAAAGATATAATACTTACGGCAGTGTCTGGGTGGTGACGCTGAGTCTTCGCAAAGTCCACGGTTGACTTTATGTTGCCGCAAACAGAGCAAAGCATCTCGTTTGGCTGCAGTCCAGTGCATCTCTTGCATTTCACTTGCGCATTGAACATAGTGATCTTCTTTCCCTGTTGGTAGATCTTATAGCGAAGCTCACTGAGCTGCTTCTCGGAATAGAACTCTTTCTTTCGTATTTCACCGCAAGTCTTGCATTTGATCCTATATAATAGTAAGCATCAATGCCACACTACTGAGCACTGAAAGGTGTTCTTACTTGTCAAAAACGGCAACTGACTTGATGCTAAAGATTTCGTCGCATTGTCAGCGAACACTTATTGCTTCGAGGTTTAAAGACTTACAGATGAGCAACTCCTGGAGAAGCAAGATCCTCTTTAGTGATGGCTCTACCGTAAGCCCTACCCCCATTTCTGTAAGATTCGCTCATTTTGAGACTGTTGATGGATGTTGAGCCGAATAATCAGTGAAGATATGATAAGGATTTAGATTGCAGATAGCTTACAGTGTCTTTGCAAGGAACGAGAAGAAACGAGGTTGAGGCGATGAGATGAGACTTAAGCTCAGTGTTGCAAGTTGAAGATGGCAGGTTTGCGAGGTGGTTAGATAGAATGAAGCCGTGTAGCTCGAGTGAAGAGGATTTATAGTCGCAAGAAACGCGCCGCTGTAAACAACACAAAAATGTCAAGCGATGAACGCGATGAACACTCCAACAAATTTGTACATACATATAGAGCGCGAAGGATCCCACTATGTGGAAATAAAGATAGCTGCTAATATTCAACGATGTCCCCGAGTACCCCTCGAGGCTATAAGATTTCTGAAATACTTCAGATGCCAATGTTTGGTTCCCTCTGTTTGCGATATGAACAAACAGAATACAACATTAACGATGTGAGTTGCGAGGCATCCAACAGTCTTGAGCTTTCGTTATGTAATGTCTGTATAATGCAGATATCTCTCGTAATCTTAATTCTCTTGATCATCTACGTCTCTAGAGATCAGGATGACGATGTTTGAGTCAGCGTTTCCAATATCAAATTCGCCAGCTGAAGTCTAATCGATAAGGCCCCTCCCGATATGCTAGTCAAACCACTCGCTCTAACTTTGATATTCACCACCCACTCTGTAGAATCTTATCTAAAAGAGGGCCTTTTATTAAACGAAATCATCCCCTTTTGGCTCTGGTTTAATCCTACTTTATTAAAAGTCGATTGTGTTCCGATAGAGTTGTATATACATGCTAGTAGAGGCCCACCCCGCGACCGCGAGGTGCTGGGGGGTCTTGTCGATAGATTTCAAGTTCAGAATCCAAACAACTCCGGACTGTGGTTATCCACTGCGATCTGGAACGGAGCTTTTCGAATTTGGAGTCTGGGGGTTCGTTCTTAACTTCTTTCTGGAGGTGATTCAGTCATATAAGCGTTGGCAACAGCTCTCGGACATCATGGTCCTCCACTTCACTCCGGAATGATGCCCTTCGCTGTCAGTCGCAGAGTATTCTGGAGTAGCAAAGCAAGTAAAACCAGATTTTAATTTTTAAGATTTACTCTAAAATCTGCCAACTACCTACATATAGTTACATGTAATAGCAATATACACAGTATAGTGTTCTAACTTTTTGAAAGGGTAATCACGTGTTTCTCTTTCTAGGCGAGTGCTATTTCGCAGCTTTACCCCAATGCTGCAACTGTCAAACTGTTGTTAATCTTGCCGCTCGGAGCTATCCATCGATGAAAATCTCTGGGATATTCATTGTTGGGAGACTTATTGTCTTAAGATAGTATTATATAGAAGAAGAATATTGACTCGAAACATGGAGAGATAGCGGCTCGACTCTATCGGGATGGGATTTTCATACAAACCATAAAGATTCCTTTTAAATACTAGTCCTCAATGTCGTAAAAACACGTATTTGACCTCTGAAATCAGTAGAGGTAAATAAAAGACACCACGTGAATTCTATAGTGTCTCCACGCCCCGTGAATTGAGTAGATTCAAAACAGAGGCAAAATAAGTAACACAAGACATAGCCCCCGCCTTTAGATTTCAACAACCACTTGTTTTTGCTTGGCCAAAACTTTGCTAGAACATTTACTGGATTTATTTGATCATGTACGCGCACTTGGTGGTTCCGTGCATAGCAAAAGTGCTTGCAAAATAAAAATAGAAAGATTCTTCTGCTTTTGCAGGATCGTCGAGTAAAAAGTCTGTGGCGCAATTCATTCCCTCTAACGAGGCTTACGGAAGAAACAGAATAGTGAACACAACATCAATTTTATACTCACGTTATTTTCATTTCATGTTTTTATGTTTTTAGTCTTAATTTTATATATCTCTACCCCCTTTATCATTTTCGCCCAGCAAAACAGAACCCTTCACGTGACGTAACATCTTCCGACAGTCCTGCTGATCAACTTCAAGGGCAAATGAAGATATTGATCAGAAGGGCAGTGTTTTGGTTGCGTGCTGCGCACGAGTAGTCGCAATGGTCTCCTTTCACCAAGCATGAAGCGGGGTCGCATCGAGACTCCCGTCTATAATCGTGGGATCAGCCGAATGCCGCTCCCACCAACCGCTTCGCTTATAGGTGGGACGCAGCGATTTGCAAATTCTCAGCGATTCACAAAAAAAAAAACTCACTTGAATAAAAATTAAACTGTAATACAACACGAACACAATAGTTAACCCTCTATACTCCATGCTTCCAGTGCCAT
>JAJDMY020000609.1:0-21965 GCA_022345705.2 Sabuloglossum arenarium | reverse complement strand
TCCCTGTGGAATGGCCTAGTATACCCACCTTGTATAACAGCCCTCGGCCAGAACCTCGTCTGCACTCGGATTCGAAACACTCGCCTAGTCTCCCTGATGTGTAGGTGAAAAGGATAAGCGCGGCAGAATCCTGGACCATAGATCGTGTATGCATACGCCCAAGCCAGTCATTCTACCACATCTGTTTCATCAAAATGGTAAAATGGTCCACTGTCAAGAAATGGCGGGTCCGCACATCAACAAAAAGAGGGATCTTCTTAACCAGTACCGTCTTTATATACTACTCCTACTTAGCATAATCCGATAGGCGAAGTAGGACTGAATGGATGCCCGGAGAGCAAGATAATGCGAACATTTGTCAGACAGTGTCACTTCAGAAAATATCTTGTAATTCCCAGGCCGCCGTGGCCAGCCGCTGATGAACATCTTCCATTTGTGACTAATATAGGACAAGCTCGGAGGTCTGATAGCCGTGCCGTCACGTCTTACTATGGTTGCAGCCGTAGCAATCCTGCCTTGGCAAGCCCTTGCTACCATCATTACGAAACGCTTTGCCGTCTCTAAATCATGGGGAGTAGCACCAGGATTTCTTCTCTCAAATCTGTTCAACAAGTAAGATTAGCAGACTTTCCTTGAACTTCTGGATTGGAATCCCATGACTCACTCATCCCAGATGCTCAGCATTTAAGCATATAAGCTTTCAGTAGCATCAACAATGCCGCTTGGGACTAGATCCCCGTTGATGTGGGATTTGTCCTCATTAAGAACATTCGCCTCGGCGTCATCCAAGAATTCGGCAGCACTTCTTTTCACCATTGGGAACCGTGGAGAAAACGGTAGAAAAGGATCAAAAAAAGAGATGGGAAGAAAGAGAGGAGAGAAAGAGAGAGAGAGAGAGAGAGAAAGCGTGTAAGCAAGTGAAAGAACGAATATAGATAGCAAGAGGACAGTGAAGACGTCGAAAAATAAGCGCAAGAGAGGCTATGGAAGCAATGGGCAGGGGATGGCAATAAGAGCAAGGCAACTCCACCACGGTCTTACTCCCAGACTGGTACTGCATGAAGACAACTTATCATCCATCCTGGTGTTAAGATCTGTCATGGGGAGCCAGAATGGGCTCCTCTAGTTTCTTTTTTGGGATCGCCTAAAGTTGCTGTAGAGTAGGGAGCTTAAAATGACGCTCCCTGGGCAGCAGCGAGCAGAGAGCGAGCAGGAGGGAGCGAGGAGGGACCAGGAGGGAGCAGGAGGGAGCCGTGAGGGAGCAGAGGGAGAGGGCGGCGAGAGGTTATTCCGAAATGGGTCACGTGGAAGGTAAAAATTGGGGACAAACAACCTCAGTTTTCGGAGGCCATTTCACTGACATATCGTGTTTCTCCGTATTTCTTATGTAGATAAATAACGCGTGAGTAGGAAATCCAACGACTTGCTTCACTTCAGAACCACAAGCCATTGAGCCATGTGGGACACGGGCATAGTCGGAAATTTCATGCAGCAAACCATATTTACGAGCCAATATCCACAGGTCACAACTGTGTTTGCCGTGCTTCTCATTACTCTCGCCGCAAAGCTGTGGCTCTGGAGGCGGGAAGATGAAAGTGCGGTGACTTATAGAGTTGATATTCCTCACCAATGCATACCCGGCTGGGATGGAGAGGTCCTAGAAGAGCCCTCGCTGAAGGCATGTGCGCTTTTGTTCTTGTTGTATTTCTATGGATTACTAACTTGGAATCGGTCTAGACGCCAGGTTCGACGCTCATCCAATGCTACTGTCCCGCAAATGGCAAGCATCTCGGGACTGTCAGCCCTGCAAGCCCTGGCGATATCGATAGGGCAGTGTTAAAGGCGCATGAATCTCAGATTCAATGGGCGAAGACGAGCTTTGCACAACGGCGACGGGTGTTACAGTCAATTCTAAAGTGCGTAAAGAATGACTTGACCTATACCTAGCTACGGGGACATTGACTAGCGCCCGAACGAATAGATACATCCTTGAGAATCAGTCCACCATATCGACAGCTGCGTGTCTTGACTCAGGAAAAACGCGGATCGATTCATCATTTGGCGAGATATTGGTTACGGTGGAGAAACTCAATTGGACAATTCTGCATGGAGAGAAAGCGCTCAGAAGCGAGCGACGGCCAACAAATCTTTTGATGTGCTACAAGGCCAACGAGGTTAGGTGGGAGCCATTGGGTGTAGTAGCGGCTTGCGTTAGTTGGAAGTAGGTAATTGTCTAGTTGTATCCTGAGTGACATGCTGATCGGGTTTAATAGCTATCCAGTAAGCCGCACAATTCTCCCAGCCTTATATATCATATCAGTCGTTGTTGATTCTTGTTCTAGTTTCATAACCTCCTTGGTCCAATAATATCCGCGATCTTTGCTGGCAATGGAATCGTCGTTAAAGGGTCTGAGAATACGGCTTGGTCTTCGGCTTACTTTATGAAGATCGTACGTTCAGCTCTTCAGGCCTGCGGTCACTCTCCTGATCTTGTCCAATCGATTATCTGCTGGCCGTCAGTTGCTCCGCATCTGGTATCTCATCCGGGAATAAGCCATATCACCTTTATTGGCTCGAAGAACATCGCTCATGCAGTAGCAACATCGGCAGCGAAATGCCTGACACCTGTCTGTCTTGAGCTGGGCGGAAAGGATGCAGCAATTATACTAGATGATGTGCCCAATATCGAGAAAGTTGTCAGTATCCTCCTTCGTGGTGTTTTCCAGAGCGCTGGGCAAAACTGTATAGGAATTGAGCGCATCGTCTGTTGCCAAGGCGTCTATCAGCGATTGATCGAAATACTAGAACCCCGAGTCAAGTCACTTCGATTAGGAAGCATCCTGGATGAGGGTGGAGACTATGTGGACGTGGGTGCCATGATCTCTAGTAACAATTTTGACAGACTGGAGCTGTTCATCGCCGATGCTACCAACGGAGGCGCTCGGTGTCTCGTTGGCGGGAAACGATGCATCCACCCTCGCTACCCTCAAGGTCACTATTTCATGCCAACGTTACTAGTGGATGTGACTCCCGAAATGGCCATCGCTCAAGAAGAAACCTTTGCCCCAATCTGTGTGGTGATGAAGGCGAGAGATGCTGACGACGCGATTCGCATTGCGAACTCTACACAATATGGGCTAGGGGCTAGTGTCTTTGGGAGCTCGCGCAGAGACCTGGAGAAGGTCGTTGGGGCATCCAAGACGGGAATGGTGAGCGTGAATGATTTTGCGGTGTACTATGCAGTTCAGTTACCGTTTGGCGGTGTCAAAGGTTCTGGTAAGCTCTCCGCCCTATCCCCACCCGACTTTCTTCAGCTGCTGATATATCTATACACGCTAGGCTATGGACGTTTCGCCGGCGAGGAAGGCCTCCGCTCCCTCTGCAATACCAAAGCTGTCTGCCGCGACCGCTTTCCGCGATTGATCAAAACGGCTATTCCGAAACCGCTGGACTACCCCATTGCCAGTGCCAAGGGGGCGTGGGAGATGTGTACGGGGATTGTAGAACTAGTGTATGGCGAGACTCTGAGGAGGCGGGTAGGGGGGCTGTTTAAGCTCGCACGAAATGCTGGGTGAGATCTACCTATAGCATAGGAGCACTATTTGGCTTATTTATGGTTCTGTAATAGAGGCTTAGTTTCTGCTGCGCTCTATACGCATGTAGTAGAGACTAGAGATAGGCAGAGTAATGCAAGTAGTATCATTCATTAACGCAAAAGCTAGAAACCGCATCTTCTAGCAGAGATAACATAATGAAAAGACGAAGCCGCTCGCACATCATCAGGTATCATAAAAATATTCCCCTTGCTAAGCAACACCCTCCCATCCCCACTCCCCCCCAGCCTCTCCGCTCAGCCTAAAGCGAAGCCAGAATCGCATGTGCAGGTATCATTGGTATCAGACTACCCGCCCCCTTGCTCCTCTTCTTCTTCCACCACCACCTCCGCAGGTCAGACACGAGACGATGATGTCGATCAAGGATACAACGCCCGAGACGATGGCCTTTAATATGGCGCCAATGCCGTTGACGATGGCCATGATGCAGGAGCCGATGGCCTCGAAGATGCCAACAATCTATTTCAAGAGAGGTGTTAGAGTGGTGGTATTATTAGGTGGAGGGGAGAGGGTTTTGAGAGAGGTTGGCTTACGCAAGAGACGACGGCACCCATCTTGTTTATGTGATGAGGATGAGGATGTTATGTACGCGTGTGCTATATCTTTTTGGAGGTTTGACGGTGAGAATTATCTGGAAGCTTGTGGCTTGGCTTCAAAGACAGACTTTTCGACTCGTAAAGGTAACTGTATTGTTTGTTTGAGTGGATGTTTAGGAAACGACGGGAAGCCAGTCACTGAGGACTTTATAAGGAAAGGTGTGTGTTATGGTTACTGCCAATGACCTCATCCTCGCAGCCCTCTTCCTGCTCGGATGTGGCGGGTAAGTTGACGTGTCAAAGAGAGCAAACAAAACAGGGAACGCAGGGCAACACCACGGAATACCAGAGGAGCTTGGACGATGACGTATGCGGCTCTGAGACCCTGTCGGTTTGGCGCGTTGCCAAGACTATAATCTTCCGGCGAACTCAAAACGAGAGAATTCTCCTGTTCGCGATGCTAGGGATCAAGATCGAGCATTATGATTTCCTGGCCTACAGCTAACGACTAAGGTTTACCTATACATGAAACAGACACACTCGTACCCAGACAAGTAACTCTTACAAAAACCGCCCCCTCACTCCTATGCTAAGCTGGGTGTATCCCAGAGAAAGTCTCCAAACCAAGTATGGATTCGATAACGATAAGATAATGAAGGATACAAGAAATCAAAAAGATGTCATGGACACAAGAACATGGTTATCGCTCCTACGGCCGCACTACGTACTTGTAACAGGATCGGCCGCACCGTCGGTTGCACTCCACCTCCTGTCTCTCCCTATTCCCTCTAGCAGCGGTTCTGTTGCGCTTGTCCTCCATTCTCCCCCTACGCCTTCCTGTGGCATCTCTTCCCTTTGCTCTTCATCGCTGCTCTCCTGTTCTTTCCATCGATCGGTGGTCTCTTCAATATCCGTGCTACGACCCCTTATCTCCTCGGTCTCCTCTTCCCCGAGCCGATTGTTAGGGGGTGGTGAAAATGGCCTCAGCCCTCTCGGTGCGTTGACAGCGCCATCGATTCCCCTTCCTGAAAAGATGCTTCTTTCGTCATCTTCTCCGTAGTAGTCTGACATCGCCCCCGTAAGGCTCCGATATCTGTCACCCGATGTGAAGGCTCCGACGCTCCCGTATTGGGTGTGTCCGACTGCGACACTCTGATCAAGAGGGCTGATAGGTAGAATGCTCTTCGCAGGAAGGATACTGAATATTTTCCTCGATCCGTTCATCTCGCTGGCACCATTTGTTTCCGTCTCTGAAGAAAATGGATCACTGGAGCGCTCCAGCAGCTCATCTAATCCACCGCCCGACCATCCTTTCCTCGCTAGATTCTCGTAAATTTCAACCTCTGCGCGAACCAGTAGCGACGATGAATCCAAAATTTTGCTTGATGTCTCTTGGCTTGAAAACAGCAGGTTCCGGGAATGAGTTGAGTGTAAAGTCGTTAATCCGTCAAGCATCACCGTCAACTGGACTAAATGGCCCCTAAACCGCCCAATATCCCTCTTCCGCTCCTTCTGGAGCTTAGTACCCTCCTTCTCCATGCGCCGTATCTCCCGTGTGCGGACCCTGACTTCTTTTTGGTACCCGACGTCCTCCTCTTCAATCTTTCTTCTCCATCCGTCCAGCTCATGCAGCAGTGGCACCTCAAAAGAACGATAAACCGTCTCGCTTAGAATCAACTGGTGATTGGCAACAAGGTGATGCACGCCGCTCGCAGTCATCAAAGAGTCGGCGGTACAAGGTCCAGCGGTGGTGTACGAGTTGGATAGGGACGAGGGGTTGAAGAGCGGAGGAGAGCGGGCCTCCTTTAATCGGGCACATGACTCCAGAGCAGTGCCAAATGCTGATGCCGCGGTTGAAAGCGCTGAAAGCGCTAGCCGATATGCTTTTGCCGTTGTAAGGAGATCTGTATAAGCCTCCTGAGATTTCTGGAGATCGGTTTTTGTGAGAACAGCATGTGGTTGGCTTGGTGGCGGGGGGGGAAGAGGCAGGTTGAGAGTCGAGATTGGGTTAGCGGTAGACGCACAGGAATAAGAGGGTGATGGTGGAACCGGGGGAAGATCGCCAGTTGATGGTGTTTGTTGTGGCGGTTCTGGGCCAGCAGAAGACGAGGAAGCCATCACGGCTGGATCGATTTATTGTTATGAGTTTATCAAAATGCCAGCCGGGCTGTTGATGTCTGCCCTTGTTGAGATCGAGACGAGGCTGCCCTGCTCTTGAAACTCTGGCTACAGTATATCTCAGAGGCCAAAGTGAGACAGTTCGCGCAGTCCTGGTGTGGTCAGTGAAGCGTGAGCTGGTCGAAGACAACAGGTTCTCGAGATGTCTGTATCGTATTGTGCGAACTCAGTGCGTAGGCGATAAATCACATAGGCGATGCCATCATCCCCTGCGCTGTCTCATGTTTTGACTCCTTACCCCATGCACCGACGCAACTGCCGCAGTGGGGGCATTTCTTGGCCGGATGGTACGACGCTTTTTGCTCGCGAGTGCCCAGCTGGCGCCGCTTTAAGTGGCGAGCAGGGTGATGCTCACCCTGCGAGCACATCCCACCACTTTCATCCTTCGCGCCCCGTCCCATGTCCGCTCCAAATACAGCTCATCAAGGGCGTCGCACGAAGAGTTGTCGATAGCTGCGACGAAAGTAATCGATGCTTTTAGGGACCACGAAAACAACTTTTTAGATCGAAGTCAGTTAGAATTCCAGCTCAAACGTCAGGATTATCGGGAGGTTCAAGATTATCTAGAGCAAAATTATTCATTGAAAGGCTAGGTGGATTGCATGTTACGGTAAGAAATCTTAAAGTTGCTAATTGACAAGTGTTTCAAGTAATTTCTATTAGATATAATTACGATACAACAGCCGGACTGTTGGAAGTCTGCATGCCTACTAGGACTCACAATGTACTGACCGTCGGGATCGTAGATGAATCAAAAGCTGTATCCACCAATTCTCTGCCCAATGCGTTCTTCCCTCCGCTCTCCCCGCGTTCCTCGATGCCATCCAGCACATGTCTACCAGCGACATTTTAGCTCTCGATGATCCTGACCATAATCGAAGTCCGGATGCAGCATTCGGCCACCCTGATGATAGAATTTCTGGGCTCGTAATCGAGACGTCATATTCGCAAAGGGCAAAGAAGGTAGAAAAGGTAGCAGACGAATATATAATGATGTCGAATGAAAGTATTAAGATGGTTATTGGCCTTGATGTGGAATATCGCCCAAATAATCAGCGAGTTGATACTATATCCGTATGGCGACCAATGCGTGGACAGGATGAAGAGGGACATTTCCTTTACTCTGAATGTATCCTTGACCGTGAAATAAGTGATTTCTAGCCTCATCTCCCTTCCTATTTAGCAAACAGAAGAGCACGACAAATCAACTAATATGTATAGCCATTTCGCGATGCAACAACTAAAACCTCTATCAACCCTGGTCGCACCCTCACTATCCCGCTCAACGCCTTCGAAACCACCCCCAATCTCCTAGCTCACTCCATTTCTTTTACCGACCATGAAACTACAATCGTGACAATCTCCTTCCTTACCCTCGCAAATCATGTGACCACAGCAGAGGAATGGGATATACGGAGACGTAATCTTATAGGTGTGACGGAGCCAACGGTGGTGGGGGAAAGGAAGAGGGGGATGGCGTCGACGCCGTCAGAGACAATTACGAGAGAGGACGAGAGAGCTTGGAAGCGGAAGGAGAGGATGAGTGAAAAAAGGGCGGAGCAGGAGGATGGGTCGTAGGAAGAGTGATGATGGGGCTTAATAGTGGTGATCAGCACCTAATGCTTATGCATCTGCTTAGCGTCGCCAGAGCAACGCCTTCAATTTGGGTTTAGCGGCCGAAAAATAAGCAGATTTCGATACGCATATGCCTATATAAGCATGTATGCTTATGGGTTTGTTTTGGTGTCGCGAATAAATATGATTGGTTGAACTATGTTTTTCGGATCATGAGCAGCTTTTGGTGCTGAACGACTCTTAACCAGAAAAGAAAGTTAGTGGACAGTGCTAAACATGGGGGTCAACAGCTCACGCGAGCACAGGGCGGCGTGCTCACCCGCCAGTGGAAGTTGGGGTATCTTGGCGTAGAGGTCCCTATCCAAAACACCCGCGGTCTTCCAAAGTTGCATACCTCTAAAAACAAATCAAGATGTCTTACCCAGGCGCCATCGTGATTCCTGCAGTCACTAAGCACACTGCGACTGTTATCGTGGCACACGGTTTGGGAGATACGTAAGCTTCCGATCCAATTTACTACCTCGGAGCTGCGGCTAACGATTGTAGTGGTGCTGGGTGGTGAACTGCAACCCTCAATCAAGGATTCAGTCTTTCGTTGTCAACTGACGCGCTTCAGGGCGGGAATTGCGCGGAACTATCGTCGTCGTTCAAAGTTCGATGATGTTGCCTTCATATTCCCAAATGCCCCCACCATTCCCATCTCCATCGTATGTTTCTCTCAGAGCCCCACCATAGATTGACGGGATACTAACGGCTAATAGAACGGAGGCATGAGGATGCCTGGCTGGTAAGCATTACTGCCTCATTCCCCCTTTATGCAGTATCGCTCCTGACACATCTCCCGGCTAGGTATGATATATTACTACTCAAGAATGCTGTTCGTTGCCCGATAAGCTTCTACTGATTGTTACAATGCTAACTATACATGAAGCCGTCCATGGAAGATGTCTCCCGGCTTGAGGACGAGGCAGGGATACTTCGCAGCCGCGATTACTTTCACTCTCTCATCCGCGATGAGAAGATAAAAGGCATCCCGTCGGAGCGTATCATCCTTGGCGGCTTTTCTCAAGGCGGATCAATCTCTATTCTTTCCGGTGTGACCTGTCCTACCAAACTTGGTGGTATCTTTGGGCTGTCAAGTTATCTGTTGTTTCGAGATAAGTTGATGGACTTGGTGCCGAAAGACAACCCGAACAAGGACACGAAAATATTCATGGGCCACGGAGAAGATGATCCTTTAGTCAAGTATGAATGGGGAGTCGGTACAGCCGGAAAGTTGACAGAGTGGGGTTTTAAGGTGGACTTTAACGGATATCCGTGCGTCTCAACTCCGAATGGTAGCAAGGTGTTCGATTCAGCCAAACGCTGACTTGCAGATCGTGTAGTGGGTTGGAGCACTCGGCAAATCCGCAAGAGATGGACGATCTGGAAAAGTTTCTAACAGAAATATTGCAGCAGACCGAGGGCAAGCCGCATTCAGGACTGTGATGATCTATACCCAACATCCTGCGGCTGCATTCCCACAATGCAGGGCCATTGGTGTGGTTGGGCAATCTCAGGGCTGGCTTGCTCTTCTTCAGGAACCTGCACACGGGCAATGCAACGTAGGTTAGAAGATTAGTTGAAATCAGTGGATGATTGAAGACTTCAGCCCCAACTATATCTCGAGATATTTTGAGATTATTTACTGGAACCATTAAACATCTTCGCAATATCCGAGAATCTAGCAACCCGCCGCCTAATGGATTTGATTGCGCAGACCATTGTAACTCTGCAACGAAGCCGTCCCGCTCTCTGAGAGCTTCCCATCTAACATTTCGCCCGCAACTTTTACTTAGTCGCAATAGCCTCGTCCACCACACTTTTCACCTCGCCCTCTACTTTGGAGCTTTTGATGCTGCGCCGATACAAGAAGATCCTGCTAACTTGCACGGTGCCCACGCACCCAAGGAAGAAATTCACAGCCGCCAACCTATAGTCCATTCCATAGCATTAATGAAAGAAATTTAAGATCGAGTAGCTGGTAGAGACATACAAGTAATTCTTCGGTTTTATGACCATGCACCAACGAGTCCAGATAGCGCCAGTACATGTGAGTGCCGCGTTCTGCGTGAGAGAGAGCTTCTCAGCAGGACGATATAAGTCGCCAATGCCGGCAATGACAAGTGCCCACTATTGACAAAGAGACATCAATCCCTATTCCCCCAATTGATTCAGCGCTGGTGAACATCACTTTACCTTCATCACAGGAGCCCTGGAGGAGAAGTAACGTTAGTAAAGGACCAACCGTCGACTGAATATGAGTAATGACACACCAGAAATGCACCGTTTTAACGCCAACGGGACTGTTCCATAACCGCTCGAACGTGGACTGCTTTACGGCTGAAGCAGCATCTGTTGCTTGGTACCTCCGCCCGATAGGTCTTCCAAATAACATCATCCTAGCCGCCCTCGAGGCATTGAAGGGACGGAATGCTGGTCGCATGATCGTGGACTGCGTGTTGGAGTTGCAATTAGACTAGTACTGAGTGAGTTGAAAATCAAGAGGATGAGTGGGTTGGAGCCAATGGCAAGCAGCTATTTAAACAGACAGAAAATGAATGGCTACTGACAGTAGGATAATGACGAAGCAGGAAACGAACCGTTGGGGATTCCGAAGCATCGAGTCTTAGTCATCGCCGCCCGTGAACCCGTCGTACCTCTCACCTATTACATCGCAATTGCCGTCAAAATGTCTGCCAAATACGCATTTACGAAAAGCCTCAAAGAAGTGCGCTTCCTCTTCTGCCAGACGTCCGAACACAGCGCCGCTACACGGTAATTTCATCCTCCAATGGCCTTAGCTCATGGGTCTGGAACTAACTAAAAGCCAGGACGTTCCTCTCGAGAGCGTATCCGACAATGAAAAAGAACAACCCACATATACCAATTATGATTCGGGAGGCCTTTGGCACGGAACCAAGAGTATTTGCAAGATACGGTAGGGCTCTGAGTCCAAGGCTAGGGCATATATTCCCGCTGACTCGTTATGCACTGTAGAGTTTGGCAGAGAAGAGCAAGAGTCGTTGGCGGGTCAGTCCGATCAATTGTCCCTTTCCCGCATTACTTACATTTACCTGGCCTACAGGTCTAAGCGACAAGGAGGTCGAGGACAAGGTCACAGGATTGGTCAAAAGAACCGTTTGAGTCTGAATACCACCAAGCCGCGCAGCAGAACGAACTCAATATACATATAAGCTGAAGTACATTTATGCTAGTTCATGCTTCATGCCATGTATCAATATTATCATTTCCTTCGTCAAAGACAACCCTCATAGCTATCATTGTTGCAGAACAATGGGCATTCAGTTAGCTGGGACATCACCGAATCGATACTGTGCCCAACTACCACCGCTTTCTAGAAAGGTGAAGATCCTGGTTCCGACATCGTCACCAGCGGCGCCCGCTCCAACATATATGGGCAAAAGATGATCAAATTCCGGATGTGCCTTCCTTGCATCCGGCCTCTTCAATAGAGCAGCTAGCATTTTCTGTCGCTTTGCCGGGTGAGCCGTGGCGGCCTCTCTGAGCGCTTCATCAAAGCTAACAGCGTACGGGACGGGTTTTGGATTACCCACGTTGATTATCATATCGCGGACGTTGTGGACAGCCATTCCAGAAAGAATGATCTGGACATTCTCGGATCGTAACGCTGAGATTGCCTGCCCTAGACGATAATGCTGGTCGGGATCTTCAGAGTCGAAGAGTGATAGTTGGACTATTGGGACGTTGAGAGGGTTCTCTTCAGGGTCAAACGCTTTAGGTCCAAACCCAGATCAGATTTTATATTTCAAACTTTACCTTCCTTCGAACGACAACTCACCACACTTGAAGCTTGCCCACACTCCATGGTCAAGGCCGCGATTCACCCCCTCCACTTCAATTCCAGCTTCTTTCAGAAGCGACATGACCCTATCAGCTACCTCCTTGCTACCAACACTTGGGAATTTCTCCTTGTAGTAACGGCTGGGGAATCCATAAAAGCTTTCGATGCCATGTTAGCTCCAATCCCATATTCTGACTAACTGACAGCATACTCATAAATAAGGTTGTTCGTCTCAGAAGTGTTGACTTGTACTTTATTTCTTCCAGCCTGCCAATGCGCAGACACAACGATGATGGCCTTCGGCTTAATCTTCGTAGTTATCTCTTTGCCTAGTTGCTGAAACTTTTGGTACGCAGGGTGATCCACTTCGTACATGATGTTCGGCTTTATATATGCCCCTCATCAGTCACAACCCGTGGGTCTATCGTAGACGACATCCAATGACTACTTACACCACCATGGCTCAGAAAATACACTGGCGTTTTCTTAGAGGACATATTCGCTTTGGGCGGTTTCCTTTGAGAATATCGAGAGCATAAGACGCAGTCACTGAGAGAAATAATGAGTGATACTTAGGGCATTCTTTTGTATTTATACTTGAACCTCGCTGTAAGTACGTACCGCTTAGTAAATGTCGGCTTTCTCGGCCGTAGGCCGGGACACGTGCGATGCTAGACAATTGGCATTTTTATTAATCGCTGACACTTTCAGTCGGCGGGATTACCTCCGCGCTCCCGCCTATTCACCGCCCTGTCTGTGCATACCGATCTACACTCGGCTTTCACATCCGCACAGCCATACTATCTTAACAGTGGTAAATCATGTAACAGAAGTAGTTGTTAACCCACAGAACTCATCAGTCGTCACGCATCACATGACTACACATTCGCCCTCATTTTGTTTGCTGATGTTGGAGCGGGAATGCCGCTCCCTGGATTTTTGCACCTTCGACCCGCCACTCTTAAGCTCTTCAAGACGTTCACGAGCCTTTGGGAAGTTTTGCGCTGCCAGCTGTCAATGGGGCGCAATGTCATCAGTGAGCACAAGCATAGGACACTCACCAGCAGCCCGCCAATACCATCTTTTGGCGTCCTCTAAGTTTACAGGTGTCCCAATGCCCACCTCTGTAAAATAGCCCAAAGCGTACTCTGCTTTGGCCAGGCCCGCTTGCGCAGCCTTCCGAGCCCAGAGGTAAGCTTCTGTATCACTCTGCTGCAGGATCCCCTCTGAGCCTGTCAGATACCAGCCACTTAAAGCTAGCTCGCTCTGGTGCTCCTCTTGCACAGCAGCGCGACTATACCATATAATGCTCTGTCTGGGGTCAATCTGATAGCCCAAACTTCCGTACTCAAACGCACATCCAAGACGGAATTGCGAAAATTTATATCCAAGCTCGGCGGCTTGAGTGAAAAGCTGACACGCGTAATTCTCATCCCTTATAATGGAGTCATTGCTGCCAGCATTTTCGTAGAGGAGACCCTTTCAATGAACGTTAGCCCAGGTCATAATATCACAGGATCAATTTATATCTACCAGTTCGTGCAAGGCATGTGGGTTTTCTTCATCTGCTCTCTCGGCCGCTCGTTTCAGCCAGACAACGGCCTCCCTTGGATTTTTTTGCTGACCAAGGAGACTCTTAAGCAGAATGATACCCATTTTGTACATGGCTGGAGTATCTCCCAAAGTAGCAGCTCTTTTGTACCACTGAATTGCTTTCAGGGGATCCCTTTTCGTGCCACCACCGTCTTCGCTGCCCATCTCACAACAGACGGCTGTTCTGTAAGCCGCTGGCGCATGTCCTAGCTTCGCAGCAGAATGATATAAATTAAAGGCCTCCTTATGGTCAGGTTGAAGACCTAACAAACCCCTCCCGTAACAATCCGCAAGATAAAACATAGCTTCTGCATAATTCGCATTTACGAGTTTCTTTATGAGCCTGTGAGCATCAAAGACATACTTCTCACGATTTTTATTCCTGGTCTTCACGTCCGCTACTCTTTCATCAACCAGAACATCAGCTGCTTCGACCCACTTCTTTGCCAGAAGTAGTTGCGTGGCCTGGTCTGATGGATTAGCTGCAATAACTCGCTGCAGACGATCTAATTCTTCGTAGGTGACAGTGTCAGAATCCCTGTGCTCTTGCAGATTGTTTTCCTGAGGGGCTGAACTGGATAGCAGAGACTGCTGGGGCGATATGACATTGTTGTCATACTGTCTAACAGGTGGCGGGGGATTAGCTTGACCAAGAACAGAATGTGGCATAAGCCCTGGCCGTACTGGGGTCGGGTGTTCCGGTAGTGCATCAGGATTTCCTGACCTACTTGTGGATGACGGTTGTCGGGAAGGCGGAGCGTTAACAATTGGCATGCTTGAATTAGGTGGACCGCGTACAGGATAAGGAGAGTTTATCGGCGGCATTACAGCACCACCAGGATTTGTTCGCTGTCTTAAGGGTATTTGCTGCCTAGAACCTGGGGGCATATGCGGTCTCGAGCCTGGCTGCATCTGTTGCCGAGGATCTGGGGGCACCCGCTGCGAGGGACCAGGTGGGCGCTTCTGTGGGCCTGGGGGACGCTTCTGAAAATTCGGGGGGCGCTGCTGAGGACCCGGAGGCCGTTGCTGAGGACCCGGGCGCTGCTGATAGTTCTGGCCATCTTTCCATGTTGGGCCCCGATAAGAGCCCTGACCCTCAGCAAAGCGGTGAGCTCCTCGGTCTCTGAGTTGACCGTAACCGTTAGGTAACACATTTGGGGATCCATAGCTGTTGACCGGGTAGTGCGGCTCAGTTACAGCTGTGTAATGCTGAGGGACGGGTGGTGTAGGTGGTACATCGCCAGCCATTTCAAACACACCGTCCCCATCACTTCCAGCCATCCTACGTTGGTCTGCCTGGCCTCTGCTTCGGAAATCTGGCTGTGATCTACTCCGGTGTACTTGGCCAGCGAAATCGCGTGGTTGGTGCGGCTCAACCGGTCGTGCAGAACTCTGATGAATGGTGTTTGAACGCACAGAATAAGAGGCAGAAAGAGCTTGCTCAGGACCCGGCAAGTGGTTCTCAATCGACATTCCTCGCTTGTGGCTAGTTGGTCGCGCAGGTTGAGCGTCAAAATTTGGCATTTCTTCTTCATATTGGTTTGAAGGTTGTGAATGGTAAGCATCATAATTGGGCTGCGCATCGTGAACCCCGCCCCCACTCATGTAGTACGAATCCAGAACATCACCAAAGCTTTCCTTTCTACTATGGTCATAGTAAGTGTCTGTATGTTGTGGAGGGCCTTTCGAATGTGATCCTTGATGTTGGTATGATCGTTCTCCCATCGACGTTGCAGCTCGTGGGAGTACGAAACCTTGGACCTCGGGGCCATGGTATCCAGCGACAGGACCCGGCTCTTGCCACGACGCCTGGTCGGGGCTCCGGGGACCAGATCCTGGAAGGCCCTCTACATTATGAGATTCATCCCGATATGGACGCTCGCCAGCGTAGCCATGTTCATAGTATCCCTGGACTCCATACTCTTCTGACCTTGCACTTTCAGTGCTTAGTATGTGCATACGGGAAGTTTCCCCAGATAATTGACTCTGTCCATGAGAATCAACCTCTCCCTGTCCGCTCGGAATACTTTTCTGGTTTTTCGTTAACTTTTGGCTACCCTTAATGGTCACAACTTGCAGCTCCCCGTCCTGCTGCACGTTGTAGCCTCTCGGAGCTTTCTCGTTGTTCACCTTAATAACCCCGTCAGCCACAATCGTATCATCAATCGATCCCAAATTCCGGGTTTTGTTCTTAGCTCCGGGAAGCGGAGGAAATGGACCATCCCAGCTAGTTATTTTTGCCTCCGGAGAATTTGGCAGAGTATCTAAAATGTCATGCTCCTCTGTAAATCTAGTAATTAGGAATCGATTGAAAAGTAGCTCAAATTTACAGGCGGGTGAAACATGTAGATCAACGCACCTGGCATATACGGAGGTTCGGTAGGAGGCTGGTGATCTCCCACTACCGCCTGACCAACCCCGAAGCCTCTTCCCCCTTGACCATCTCCTTTCCCGTTGAAGCCATAACCGCTGCTATAGCTTCCATTCGCAGGCTGCGCCCTCTTAGATATCTGAGGCTCAAGCTTAATTTCGCCACGAAAAAATCCATCATTGGGCCAGGAGCGATTATAGCCAGCCAGGGGCTGCGGCCGTTGCTCGGAGGGGCCTCCATATGGAGCCTTGACCTGTCCCCCATCATCTCCGTACACCCCATTCGCAGAGTTGCCATGCGTATAGTCACGTTGGCTATGTTGATACTGGTTCTGACGCCGATCAGGCGGATACCGTTGAGAAACTCCTGATTCGTAATTCTGGGCTCCAGAGTACCCACCTCCGGGTGCTTGAGAATAGGGATCCTGGTTATGAGCCATGGCCTTCAGCATATGGTTTCAGTTGATGCGAGATGTGATGACAAAACGATTGAGCGAAATACCCAACGTCGGTAAATGAATTTAGTAAGTGTCGATCTGGTACGAAGACGAATGTGTTTTCAGTCGAGCTTTGCGTAATCCCTACTGATTTCGATGCAAGAATTTGCAGGAAAGGATATCTTCGAGATTTATGTAAGCAGGTCTCCAGTCAAATGCCATAGGCCAACAAAAACTTGTCCGGCCTCAGCGAAAGGTCATCGCAGCGACCACAACTGCAGATAAGTATACGAGGATCTGAATAGATATCAAGCCTAAAGAAAGTACCCAAAAGAACCGGATTTGCTGTTCCAAAGCTTAAAAGCGAAATCGGAAAGTTAAAGCGCTGAGCAGGTCGAGTGGTGTTGGCCTCCCCTTCTTGTTAGAGGCCGTTGACCATCCAGTGAAAACAGCCTGGCGATACGAAATAGTTATGTATGTATCAGGAACAGCTACAGTCGTTATATGAGATATGAAGATCCCAGGAGAAGCTATGAGCACACATGAAAGGATATCTTCAAGGTTTGGTGTAACCCAGACTCCGGCTCTAGGGCAGGAGTGAAAGCAGCGTGATCATAAGGAGTGCAGGGCGTAGTTGGGAGATCAGAGAAGGACAGAAGCAAAGGAGAATGAGTCTGGTAGGAGGCAGGGACTCGCGAGGTTTCGGCTTTCAGCTGTTTTGAAAATACCTGGGATCTGAGATGGTCTCTACGGTCGCGGCTGTGATAGGATGGGGTAGAAGACTGTGCATGGGCTACGGCAGGTCCGAAGGAATGCACGCACCCACTGTGCCACATCTGATTCGCCCTGCGCAAATAGTCATACGGAGTACGGGAGGTGAATGTGAGTTCGCAGGGAACAAGGGATGATCCTATCATCTGCTATCCTTTTGTTCTAGAATTTTCAACACCAGATTTATCTTCAGCTTGCGGGTTTCAAACACCAGACCGTGGCGGAGTGACCGACCGATCTCATTCACCACACACACCAGCCTATCGTCAAGACAAACGTCGCTTACCCACGTACAACATTACCGTCACCATGCCCAGCCCCGGAACCTACGCAAAGATGATCGCAGGGTAACTACGTCCCGCCTCACTCTCTATAACTACCTGCTCAATGTTCTATACAGTGGAGCACTTTTGTGCATTGGAGGCCCAGCCCTGGTGTACTATGTCTCTCCATCTGAAGAAGAACTCTTCAAGGTACGATATCACCTAACTACGTCCTTTCTCCCAATAAAACACCCTCCCCCACCGCCCCACGAAGTCCGGCTGGTCTCCTGACACCGAAGCCGCAGAGATACAATCCCGAGCTCCAGAAACGGTCCTTAGAAAACAGAGAGAAACGGCAAGAGGAATTCGACACCTTCGTCACCAAGTTGAAGGAGTATTCAAAGTCGAACAAGCCAAGTATGGGGGCCCACCAGAATCTACTATTGCGGCCAGAGAAGCTGACAACCCTTCTATTACACAGTATGGGAAGTCGCTGCTGAGGATGAGAAAAGATCGCGAGCGAAATTAGCCCTGGAACAACAACGAATCGCCGAAGAACTACAGAAGCAGCGGGATGACCGCAAAAGAGAACAGAAAAACTCTTTTCAGTAATTATTTTCAATTATTTCATGCATAACCATTTGTACTCTATCCTTCGTGAACCTGTTGTTCGTTGGTGTGCCTATTGTTCTTCGGAAACCTTATTGTTGTCCCGTCACGACCAACAACCATTTCTTTGCTGGAGCTACTTAATTTGTTTATGAACATTTTCGTGCACCTCAACATAGCAAGGGCGTGGGCGTCTGGAGGTTTCTAAGATGACTCGACTCGACCACCCTTGAAGGACCAACAATCAACATTTTCGGCATAATGTTTCATGCCTACAAAACGAAAGCAAGATCTCGATCTTTGCAATCCACGTAATCGAGGCCTTGTTTGAATTACAATGATGGACATAGGCCGGCCTACGAAGCTACCCATACAGATCTATGACATGAGGAAATCGCAGCGCAGTTATGCAACGAAACATTGTCATCCTCAATCGACCAATAGATACTCGAAAGACTCAAAACACACAGGTACACACGGGGCATATTTTCTGTCACTATCTCTTGTTACATCTGTAGATATTTATTTCTCAGGAAAGAAGATTCAACACGCGCCATATGAGAAACTAAGTTGACAACAGTCAGTCCCTCTATCAAACCCAATGCCAGATACACTTTTTGGTATTTTTTTTCCTTTTTCTCTGCTTCGGCGTGCGGATCAAAACGACAGGATACCGGATTCCCTAATAGTAACATCACAACTTTGCAGGTGTACTGCCCACATTGGTTATCTCATTGTACAGAAGTCTAAAGCTCCCGTCAGCACGTCTCATAGACTTTAGTTCCAGATCTAGGCTCCTTACGAGGTCAGAAAGTCGGCATATTCTTCACCAGTGACTTGGCCGGCAAAGTACTGCGCTGCAAGGTGATACTTGTTACCCTTCGGTGCTCTTGCGGCCAGGGCATCTGCTTGCTCGTGTAGTAGCTTCAGGCAATAGTCCTTGTCCACTTTCTTCCCTTCGGCGGTTATCACTCCGTGACGAGCCCATTGCCAAAGCTGACTCCGGCTCACTTCAGCAGTCGCGGCGTCCTCCTGTTCATGTACAAGTAAGATCGTGATAATTTTAGAGAATGATTTATTTGCCACATACCATTAAATAGTTGATTGGCACACATCCAACCCCCCTAAGCCAACCCTCCATATAGCCTAGGCCAATGTAAAGGTTTTTTCGGATACCTGCCTCCGTGACTTTGCCAGGCACATTCATGTTCAGGAGGTCGTTTTTAGTAATGCTGACTTCTTCCCTTCGCACAAACATTTGGTTGGGCGTCGGCATATATTTATTGAAGACTTCAGACGCAATCGACGCTAACACAGGGTGAGCAACCCACGTCCCATCGTGGCCAGCCTTCACCTCACGCAGTTTATCGGCAAAAACATTTTGCATTGCAGCTTCGTTAGCCTTCGGGTCATCCTTGATGGGAATTTGCGCAGCCATTCCTCCCTATATTTCGACTTAGTTTATTTTCCTGCTCTTATGGTACGGAAACATACCATGGCATGGACTCCTCTTCTGTGGCAGGTCTTAATCAAGAGTTTGACATATGCATCCATGAAAGGGACGGTCATTGTGACACATGATCGGTCTGGAAGTACAAAGTTCGAATTTTGTCGAAATTTCTTTATCACGCTAAAGATGTAGTCCCATCGCCCGCAGTTGAGGCCTGAGCTATGGTCACGGAGCTCATAGATGATCTAACCCAAATAGTCAGCTACCTGAAGTTGCATTGAAGCCGATTTTGGCTTACCTCGTCCATTTCAAAGGCAGCCAGTATGGTCTCAATCAAAACGGTCCCTCTGATGGTCCCCCTCGGCATTGTTATATAATCCTGAGAAAGATTGAAAACGTCGTTCCAAAGCCGGGCCTCCAGGTGGGATTCCATCTTTGGCAAATAGAAGTATGGTCCGAATCCCCGCTTTACGAGCTCTTCAGCGTTGTGGAAGAAGTAAAGCCCAAAATCAAATAGACTTCCTGAAATTGGCTCCCCATCAATGACAAAGTGTTTCTCCTCTAGATGCCAGCCACGAGGCCGCACAATCAATGTTGGCAGGATTCGGTTTGTGCGTAGTCTGTATTCCTTCTGGCCTTGTTTAAAGTCAACCTGGCGGCGAATGGCGTCGTAAAGATTCACTTGTCCGTTAATCATGTTGGCCCATGTTGGAGCACTTGAATCTATTCGAAAAACCAATTAGCCAAGCATAGAAGTAATTCAAAAACGTATCGAAGACATGCCTTCAAAGTCGGCCATATAGGTCCAAACATCCGAATTCAAGGCATTGACGACCATTTTCCGGTCCGTAGGGCCCGTAATCTCAACTCGTCTGTCAATTAGACCAGGAGCCGGTGGCGCACCCTTCCAGACATCATTATCACGAATGTGCTTCGTCTCGGGGAGGAAGTCGGGGAGGTTGCCCTTGTCCAGCTCGGCCTGCCTGATCACCCGACGTTGAAGAAGCGCCTTTCGAGTAGGATTGAATGACCGATGAAGGATAGCCAGGAACGCCGTTGCTTCTTTGTTGAGGATCTTGCTGCTCATATCATCAAGAGGTCCAAGGATCTGGACATCCTTGACAATACTATCGATGGTCGACATTTTGATCACGAGGACGATAATGATGATGAGGTGTCAAGTATCAGTAATGCGAATGAACGTCGTTCGTCTACTCGAATGATATGAAAGGATCGAGAGGAATTGGGCTCAGGTGTGCCTATATACGTCAGCCAGAACAATCTGACTTACGGCACAAGATGACCCGGCAAGCTTTTTCGGCCAATGAAATAGGAGGGAATTTTTGTAAATCGGCATATGGTCGGCAACATGTCGAAGATCCGGGCGAAAGGAAGGAAGCTAAGATGGCTGAGGAATGTGAGCTAGGAAATACTCCATACTGTTTGTCGCTTTCTTACTCCTATCTCGTGCAACAATCGCTTTCCTCCGGACCTCGGCTCACGTCACTGGTCGCAAAACGACCGACTTTTCCCGACATCAAAGGCGAAGAACTTCCACTCAAGGACTCCGTAAAAGTAAATGGGTCATAAATCTACGCAGTAACTAAATTATGGACCGTTTGGCAAAGCTCTCGGTATCATAGTATTCGACTATAAAGGGTCAGGTCTTGGTAGATGTGGTCATGAATCCATAAAACACACTTGGTTAGTGAGCGAAGCGAGCCAATTTTTTTGCAAATTTTTACTAAGCGAGCTTCGGCCACCCTCAGTCTCTCGGCACAACGAGATTCTCAGCTGAACAGAAATATTCCTATAATATTAGAAACAAAACTTCATCATTTCAACAACTATCACAATGTCAAAAACATACCAGGAGATCAAAAATGTTCGAGAAACTATACACATATTAAATAATATTCTTTTTAAATTTGGAACAAATACAGCAAGGGAGTTTAATATTCCTTATAAAGGCTTATTTACATGCGTTTAAGGAAGAGACTATCAATCATAATAGCAAGAATTAAATCAGAATCTGAATGACTTCACTGTTTGAATTTGAGTTTTCTGCAAACAGTGGATAAGATAAGAGTGCCTAAAGTAGATATACAAAACATCTAGAGGAGATATTAGCTGAAAAAGTTCACAATGCCATTTATAAGGGCATGTGCCACCCAATTAGGTCGATAGTGCCTGAAGGGGGTACATGTAACATACAATGAATTAGTGAGGGGGTGCCTGTGTTTACCCGTAGAATAGGTAATTATATGATCCAACAGTGGCAAGAAAGTTACCTTATTGGTTACCATGCTGAAGTGCATAAATCTAGTTAAAAGATATCTAGGTTTGATAGTTTTATTTAATTAGATAATAAGGTATCTCTCAACTAGGCATTACATTAGGGTTTAATTTGCTCTATGCTTTATTTTAGGTTTTTTATTTATTGGAATTCAAACCTTATGGGCACAGCGGCAGAGCTGAGAGTGACTGAAGGGCATATCTATAACATCAAAAGAAGTTATTAGTTGGGAAGACTGAGAGTACCTGTAGTAGTATACTAGTATCACAAGGTTGTTGGAAATCAAGCCTTATGGGTATAGTGGGTAGGCTGAGAGTGCCTGAAGGGGATACCTGTGACATCCAAGGGAGTTATTGGTTGGGAAGGCTGAGAGTGCCTGTAGTAGGTGCCTGTGTCACTTGGTTAGGC
>JAJDMY020000608.1:0-19173 GCA_022345705.2 Sabuloglossum arenarium | reverse complement strand
AGTACTTCCATTTTCATCAGCGGCTGGAGCATTGACATCTGCTCCCTCCTCCAACAGAAATTCAACAATCTCGATGTAGCCGCGCTCCGCTGCTGCTTGGAGTGCAGTCCTTCCGGATCCATCAGCGGCTGGAGCATTGACATCTGCTCCCTCCTCCAACAGAAATTTAACAATCTCGATGTTGTCGCCCCTCACTGCTGCTTGGAGTGCAGTACTTCCATTTTCATCAGCGGCTGGAGCATTGACATCTGCTCCCTCCTCCAACAGAAATTCAACAATCTCGATGTTGTCGCCCTCCACTGCTGCTTGGAGTGCAGTCCTTCCCCATATATCAGCGGCTGGAGCATTGACATCTGCTCCCGCCTCCAACAGAAATTTAACCATCTCAATGTGACCCTTCTGCACTCCTGCCTGGAGCGCAGTACTTCCGTTAACGGCGGCGGCTGGAGCACCGACGTCTGCACCCTCCTCTAACAGAAACTTAACCAGTTGAACATTGCCGTATCTCACTCCCTCTTGGAGCGCAGTCGCTCCATGATTTCCAGCGGCTGGAGCATCGATCTCCGCTCCTGCATCCAACAGAACCCGAGCTAGCTGGATATTATCGTGTCTGGCTGCTGCTTGAAGTGCAGTCCTCCCATAGATTTTGGCGGCCGGGGCATTGACATCCGCATTCCACTTCAACAGAATCTCAACTAGCTCAATGTTGCCGTTCTTCGCCGCCTGCTGGAGAGCAGTTCCTGTGTAATCTCCCGCTGCTGGCACGTTGACATCTGCCCCCGCTTCCAACAAAACTCGGACGAGTTCAACGTTGTCTTTTCTGATGGCCTGTTGGAGGGGTGTAGGACCATTTCTCGATGAACGGGCATCGAAGTCAACCCCGGCATCGAGTAAAATCCGTACAACCTGTATGTCTCCAATTCTTACAGCGCTCCGAAAGATGTTTGTTGCGAATGCCTCGATCGACGGCAACTTGACTGAGAAAAATGATTTGAAAATCGACCGTTTTTTGTTGTTGATAATCCGCAGAAGGATGTCGTCGGTGTGATTGTCTGATAGCATGTTGTTTGACGAAAGATACACAGCGAACTTAAGCAACTGTAGCATGGTGTATCTTCCAGAAGACCCGATCAAATTTTGGATACTGGCCATAAGCTCTCCGTCATGCCGTTCTAGTAAAATAGCTTGAAGGTGCGCATAAATCCTGGGAATATACTCTGAGCTGTCTGGAGTGATGGTCGCTTATTGGCAAAGTCCAGAATCTTCAATCCGCCTTGCGAATCTGCCGACAAGGGTCTCCCTGTCTCATCGACAAACATCACTGGCAGGATCCAGAATCTGTTGGCTTGGCCACCACATGCACACGTAAAACCACGCACATCCCAAAATCATCCCGCAGCAGATCCAAGCCTTCTAAGCTATAGCTCAGCGTGGCAGGCCATTGGCCACAGCCAAAATCTCCCTGCATTCACACCTTTCTGTGAGACATGCCGTGTATACACATGAAGCCCCGCAACTCTTCGTCCAACTCAACTCCGACCTTTCTCAGAAAGCTTCAACAACCACCAAAAATGGCGTTATCCCCCGACGCCATCATCGCGATCGTCAGTATTTTCGTCAGTCTTCCTCCAACGCTCCTCGTTATTTGGACCCTAGCCAGACGGAGAAACAGGAATTCTCCGGGTACGAACCATCCACCACTGCTTCTAAAGCCCCAAGCTCGAATCTAGCGATATTTTCATTTTTGAAAATATCCTAGAGCAGACGTCAGAACTACTCTGACAGCCGCCCCCCTAATTACGCTCTCGCTTCCCTTTCCTAAAGATATATCCGCATTTGCTAATAGTCGGCGTATTTTCTAGATGATGTTCACGAGCTACCGCCGCTCCCTGTGGCCACGATTCGGACCGTGCCTACAACGAACCACAATACAACTGTCATTGTGTCAATATTGGAGAGGAGGTTATGAACGGGTTTACCAGGCACTGCTGTGTGTTTGAGGTAAGCATCTTCAGGATATCTCGACATGATTGACGTTTAATAACATGGATAAAATTAGCGCGGTTTTTATCGATGGCGGTTGCTATTTCTTCGACTCGACCATGGGTAGATATTTGTTATGGATACCTTTTCGCAAGTGCTTGTCTCTAGTGCACAGTGCTCCATCGATTGATCTGTTCTTCTATCCGTCAATGCGCCAGACTTCTGTCGTGATTCGCGTTATAGCCTGCTGGTGGCATCTTCCGAGAGAAAGGCGCAGGAAATGAGAGCAACTTGTTTAATTAGAGCTTCACTATATACAATGGACAACTGCAGTTTGTTTCTCTCCTTTTGGCATATTCTTTTAAAGGTATGGTAATTATCATGGTGAAAAATAGAGAGGAAAAATAGGGTCGTTACTCCAGGAATCTTCGGACCACTTCTGGAAACCGAAAACCGGAGGTATTTTATTCACATTAATAGGAGTCCACTCGCAAAATATTCTAGCTATTAAATCTGGTATTCTTATTCGAGGAAGAGGTTTGACTGATGCGTTTTTTGATGTCCAATACTATACTCTTCTACTATAAAGAGTCTAGCATACTTCTGCGACAAGTTGTTTTCGCGGGAATTCGGCAAACGCTGCTTTAGTGGATTACACCGATGCTCATCAAGAGCGGGCGGAGCGATCTACAGCTCTTGACGAGCAGCACTAAAAGCAGCCATTACCGAACCAGCGCATAAAAGATCAGCTCTCCTGGGTCAGTGAGTTCTTTCACCATTTCCCACACCATACCAGGAAACTTAGTGGGAAAGGGGGAATTCCCTTTAGACTCCCTTATAGTAAGAATTAATTGAAGTTTAGTAAATTACTCCCACTTCCTATGAGAACATATCAGATCAAGTATAGAGGTTGCAGCAGATCTCTCGGTTCTTGATTGACGTCAATACAAGGACTTTTACTCATGGTAGACCATGAGTCCAATCGATGTCGGTGAAGCACTGCGCAATGAAGAAAAGGGCTTGCGAAAAAGAATTCGTGATAAATATCCAAGTCCAACCAGCAGCAGCCGCTACCAAAAAAAAAAATCTCACTAACTAACTTGCATGCATGTTATTAAACGCTCATCCTTAAATATATCCTTAGGAGTCTTACCTCAGACGCACAAGACGCGCACTAAGACGCGCAAGTACGTTTAGTAACTGTCTATAATCCCCTCTCCGATATAGACACAACGACAATCATATTGTGGTTCGGTGTGGACAGAGTCTGAAGCGGAGGCGAAGACGCAGACGCAGGAGCAGGCGCTGGTGTTTGGTGGGCGTCATCTAGATAAACACCAAACATTAGCAACTGCGGATAATTTTAAAAAGAAAAGGGAAAAGCAAGAACTTAGGGGAGGTGTGTGAGTGTGCGAGAGTTGTGATTGCGTGGGAGTGTTTTATCGAGAATACTGGGAGGCAGAGTAGATGGTTCGTACCAGCAGTATTCGGATCTGCAGTGTTTCTATGTCTCCGCCTGGCCATGGTCCAGAGGACGAGGAGCGCTGGAGGAAGACTGACGAAAATACTGACGATTGCGATGATGGCATCGGAGGATAGTCCCATTTTAAGGTAGTTGTTGAAGCTTTGGACCAACGTTGGGTTGCGGGGCTTGATAAATCCGAAGCGATTATTTGGCTTACAAGCATAGGGCACGTGCCGATTGACCCTCCAACCCTGCCCCGGCTCACGCGGGTCCCACACGGAACAGTGGTCAAGGCAGTAATGTATGTACAGTTCAACTCTTGATAGGCCCGACTCAGATGTTGTAACGTCCTGCCTGTTGTCTTCTCCCAATAACAGGCAGAACGGAACAGGGGTCAAGGCAATAATGTATGTACAGTTCAACTCTTGATAGGCCCGACTCATCTGTTCCGTTCTTCTTTCTCCCAATAACAGACAGAACGGAACAGGGGTCAAGGCATGAGTCTGGCCGCTTTGATTGCCAGTGCGGGCGTGCTTAACAGTGCTCTCAGATCGGTTGGTCCTCACAGTTTTGTCTCTCGAGCGATTTTAAATCTGGACTCGAGGCGGCATAATGTCAACTCGAAGCAAGAGTACACAACGCCTTCACTTGTTCTTAATCAAAATCTATTATTTTTCTTATATGATCTAAAATGCTCGTTTTATTTATTTATAAAATCTCCGACCGTAAAAGTGCTGTGGAAGCAACGGTGTGTTTTTTGGTAGATTGGTTGGGCGAAAGGGCGACACCGCTGAAGGGAGTGTGTTATCTTATATGTTACTGATTGGAAGCGAAAATCCGGAAAATTATTACATGGTTCTATTTGCATCGGTGAGGGGGAAATAATATCTGATTTCTTGTAAACTTTACTATATGGTTCTTGCTATGCGTAGGCGTACTCGAAGAAATTCGCGAGGTCAAGTCGTTTTCGGTTTTTCCGTGGATGACGTCGTTGACGGAAGGTTGGAGACAACGCGTGTCACAGTATATTTCGGACCCAACTACATCACATGTCATTCCTCCAACGACTTCCCAACCCACCACCGACTTCTTGCACCATATCAGCCATGGATATATCGGCGCCCATAGCTATCTATTCCCCTCCGCAGGCGCCGACGCTCGCCAGCTGCGGCAAGCCCATCGCGAACGGTGTTAACAACCGCATCGTTTTCCACCATCCAGGTTACCGCGATGGTGAGGACATTCTCCTCACTCTTTACGCTTTTGATCACCCGACTGGGGGGTTACATTACCAAACGGCCCTGGATGCACTTACTATTATTGCTGCTAATGCCCCGGGTGGGTATCTCACGGAGACTAAATATGGTCCAAGGATCGAGCACCAGCAAGATGCGTCGCTGCTAAAGAGGCGGTATTGGTTTCATCTCCCTGTTCCAGAGTCTCATGTTGCCGGATCTTCAGGTATGACCGCTGTCTGGCAACTACACGTGTATAACTGTTCAACTGACTCGATCCGACCCACACAGATAAAGATTGGGTCTACCCCATATGCCCTACATTCCGCGACTGGGTGTTCCCCCAAAACCTCCCACCATCTTGGCCACAGACGCAATCCTCCATCCCAGCACCTAGGCATATCCGTGATTCGAACTTTTCAGTGCTGGTCACGTCCCGCGACGGCACATGTCGGATCTCAGACTACTCTAGCGGAACCAACGCGAGCCACTTGTGTCCTAGATCTGAGGCTGACTGGTTCCGTCGGAACCGCATGGATCTCTACAATACCAACCCGGCGTTGAGGAATCCAACTGACGACGTGAGTAACGCGGTGCTGCTGCGGCGGGACTTACATTTTGAGTTTGACGCACGCGTATTTGTCTTCGCGCCAAAGACCTTGCAGAACGGCTTCGTGGTCCACTTTCTACAGCCCACCGCGGATATCGGCCCAGCACACCACAACCAACAGCTACTCCCGATACCTGAGGTAGCACCACAGTTTATCTTTGCGAGATTTGCCTGGGCAATCTTCCCGTCATTGTCGAACTTTATGGAACAGGGTCCAAGGCGGTACGTCACTCGTATCAAGGTAGACGAAGGCGGCAATGAAACGGAGACCATATGGACGGCTATTGACGAATATAAATCGGAGCAATCGAGGAATCCAAGCCCTTCTAAGAGAGGCCGACTTAAACGAACACTGGACCCGACGCCGAGGGATGAGATGAATGGAGAAGATAGCCAACAGTTTCGGGTAAAGAAACCGCGCACTTCCTTCGCGAATCACCCCACAAGTGACGGTCCAAGCGCACTCCTACCCCACCAGCTCGAAGCGCTCGAGCTCCAGGAAGACTTAGCTGCCCAACGTCTCCGTCTCCCGGACATGGTCGTCTATGCCAATTCCATCAACTCCAGTGACAAAGACGACGGCGATAACGTCGCCCGCCGCAGCAAACCCACTAGCGAAATCTCTGCGCAACAATGCCGCTCCCCCGACCACATCTGGCACTCGATCTCCTGGTATCCAGGACACCGCCGGGTGGATCGCCTCAAGGAAGCCTGGCTCCAGAAGCAACGGCCAGAGTTCTACGTCAATGATCTTAGGGAGACCGGGGGAAGGGGAGAAGATATGGGGGATGGTAGGAGTTTTTATGAGACGTGGGGGTATGAGGTTAGGGATGACGGTGAGGGTGATAGTGAGGGTGAGGCTGTTTTAGAATCTTTCGATGATCGAGATACAGCCGGTCCCTCGAATCAACAAGCCATTAGTGTTGAACTGACTTCCGGGCCGCAAAGGGGTACTGCGGTTGGCGATAAGATTCGTGAGAGTGGTACCGATATCGAGAAATCCAATGACAGTGACGCAGTTTGTCCCTTGTATACTCAATTCGACATCAGGTCTCGGTGCACGGGTGCCTCTCTCCAGGCCAAGGGCAGCTTTCCGGAGGGCCCCGATCACGCCACCGCATTCGGTCTCACGTCTGCGGTACACCAACCCCCAGTGCGGGTCTGGCTCGCTAAGGAGTGATGCTGATAGCGGGGATATGACTCGCGTGGATGGTGCTAATACTAAGGATCCCGACGACTGCGATGTAGTTTATCCGTCGAATTCTCAATTCACCATCATCGGATCCGATGTCTCTCTAGCCCTTTGAAGGACCCTTGCCATTACCGCGGCATTCGGTTATTGCCCTCACGAAGGGTCCAGCACGCGCCTAGGCCACAAGGAGGTGCAGCCGGTCTCTTGAAACAAGCCATTGATGTCGAACCGACGTCTGGGCTGTTCAAGGGTAACACTTGCAGTAAGGATGAGACTCGCGATGGTGGTGCCAAAAACGAGAATCCCAATGACCGCGATGTAGCCTGTCCCCAACCTCCTCAGGTCTCCACCAAATCCCAACGTACGAGTAAGTCTTACTCGGTTAAGGGTAACTCCTCTGAGGTCCGCGAGTTCGACGAGAGCGTATTCAGGCATCGCCCGCGAAGCAATATGCGTTCAACGCGCGCACGGGTGCTAGGGGATAATCTTGATAGCAAGGATAAGATCCGAGAGGGTAGTGCGGGTATAGAGAATTCCGACAGTCATGCAGCCTATCCTCCACGCCTTCGGGTCACCACGAAATCCAAACGCGCGGGTAAGATTTACCCTGTTAAGTATAACTCTTCGGAGGTCCCCGAGTTCGATGATACCGTATTCGGGCCGCGCCCGCGAAGCTCTAGACGTCCGCGACGCGTCCTGGTGCCAAGTGATGATGAGAGCAAGGAGAAAATGAACGAGGGCGCTGCGTCGTGTGACCAAAACACTGGGGTCGAACGGGCATCTGCGTTGCCAAAGAGCTCTGAAGAGAGCGCGAACGGAGGAAAGGGTAAACCGTGTGGCGAAAGCCTGCACTTCTGCGTTTAAGGGCGGAGCGTTCAAGAGTGTTTAATTGGCATGTGGGGCTTCGGGATCTATGTTTCTAATATTTGCTTTTAAGCTTAGGTATGGTATTTCGAGGGATGGATGTGCTGCTTGCTATGTTGGGATTTGAGTGTTTGTAAGTGAGGATGGAGAGGGTGCCTGTAGAGTATGCGGTATGTTGTGTGGTTGAGGTGTTGTGGAAGGTATTCTAGGCTGAGGCAGCTAAGGTGGGTTATATGGGGAGAGAGTTTGCGAGCGAGGTAGATGAGGGGGTGAAGGGATAGTTGGGTTGATGACTGATGCGAGGTCTTGCTCTTGCTGTTGCTGTGATACATGCCTAGCGTAGATACTGAATTGACATTGGGGGAGAAGTTCAAGCGTCGCTATGTGCGATCGGCGATGACGGCAATGCCAACCCACTCGCTTCCAGCACTAGCCCTCTCGGCGATGACGGCGAAGAACCTACGATAGGCGACGGGGGGAGGGGCCAATTGGAGGCTTCGAGCGGGAGAGATAACATCAATGCCGCTAGCATATTTTGCGAGAAGGCTTTCGCGTACGTTCATTTTCCCTGCGCTTCGCGATTTTCATATCTCTTGTTACCTTCCGAGCATTTGGCCGCCGACTGAAGGTGAACTGGCTTCGGGGGCCTCGAGATGCTCAACAGCAGGAATGTCAATCTGTGTTCGACTCTGGCAATGAAATCCCGTGGCCTTATAAGATTGCGGTTCCCGCGGGAGACCCTCTTGCGCTTCGGATGCGACGAGAATCCCCCACCCAAACCCTGGATCGGAAAATCTACGCTTGGAGGAGACAGGACATGCTCACCGTCCCCTGGGATCCTCTCCGAAAAGGGCACCTCCTTAAAATCGGCCAGCTAATGCTGAAGAGATTCAACAACACAGGTTCAATAGACGATTTGAGTGCTGCAATTGATGAATTGGACCATGCTGCAAGGCGTTCTAAACCAACAGACAACGAATGGCACATTGCGAAATTTGAGCTCGCATTCGCACTCGGAACCCGCTTTGATCTGAATCAGTCTGTTGAGGACTTGAATCGAGCAATATCTATAAGGAGGGAGGCCCTACCATACCTACCGCAGGCAGTTAACATGTACCGATACTTTCAATCATGCGACTTGCGAAAACGCTTCGACTTGATGGGTTCTTTGGAAGATTCAGAAACGGCAATCGAGATGCTACAGGAGATTGTGCGGCCAGCTGGTGATCCAGATAATGAGGCGATGTATTGGAGCGAGCTGAGCTCTACACTACAATCCCAATTCCGGAAAACGAGGGCTATGGGAGTGTTGGATAGAGGGATCGAGGCTGGTCGGCGTGCTACTCAAATCAAAGTCAAACACACAGAGAATGGCGAAAGGGCGATTTACTTCAGCGTTCTCGGTATGGCACTGTATCTCTCCTGGAACTGGGCTTCGTCGAAAGACCATCTGAGTGACGCCATCGCCGCGTACGAAAAAGCACTTGGTCTCGTTTTAAAAGGAAGCAAGAACCACTTGATATTTCAGAGCAATCTGGCGGGTCTTTTACTCGACCGATTTGAACAAGACGGGCAGTCGAAGGATCTGAAACGTTCAACTGAGCTCTCGCAGAATGCAGTGGATTCCACCCCGATCGATGATATTAAGCGTGCCGGCCGTTTGATAAATCTCACGAACGCCTTACATTCCAAGTGGGATGTCACGCGCTTGCCGGAAGATCTAGAAAACGCTATTGCAACCAGCGAATTAGCGGTCGAATGTGCCCCTGAGGGCAACGAGGATCAGGGCTCTGCGTATGGGAAGCTTGGCCAATTATTACAGTTGAAATTTGAGCTATTTGCATCAACCGAGGATCTCAACAGTGCCATTGAGGCTGGCGAAATGGCCGTGGGTGCTGTTCCCAACGGAGAGAAAAGGGCACATCAACTTGAGGTTCTCGCAAATGCGTACCAAAGGCAATATGATTGGTTGGAATCGACGGATAGCCTGGAAAGAGCAATAAAATTGTATGAGGAAGCTCTGCGACATGACATTGTATCAGAGAGTCAATCCGACATCTACTTTGGTTTAAGCAACACATTGGAGAAGAGATTCCAGAGGTTTAGAGACCAGAAAGACGACCTAGCGGACTTGACACTATCAATCGAAGCAGCGGAGAATTCTGTCCGGCTTGCATGTCGGACAGCATCTCGTTGTAATTCCTTGATCGCTCTGGCAGGCAGGTTGCACACCAAAGCTAAAACGACCCAAGATATGAAAGACCTGGACAGGGCTGTTGAAGCATACAAAAGGGTTCTCAAGGATGCTCCGAAACAATTTTTGGATCGTGGGGCTGTATACCATAATTTGGGAACAGCACTGCGAACTCGATACGATGTGAGCAACTCCATCGGGGATCTGGAGAAAACGGTGACTATCTATAAGAAAGCGCTCAACAAGACTCCAGAGGGACACCCTCGCAGATCTATCTCTATGAGAAATCTGGGCTCGGCTCTTGCGGACCTCTCTCAGAGAAAACAGTCATCGAGGAACTGGAGGAAAGCACTCAATCTTCTTTCGAAAGCAGCTGTGGATCCTACTCTGCCGGTTTCCATCAGAATCGTTTCGCTGACCGAAGCCGCGAAGTACGTTCAACAGGAAGACGTTCGACGAGCGAGCGAGTTCTTGACGCTGGCGGTTAGCCTCCTGCCCATCCTGAGCTCACGAGCTCTGGCGAGTATCGATCGGCAGTTCACGGTTGCAAAATTTACACTCCTTGCCTGCGCGGCTGCCGCGCTGGTGCTTGAATCGGAACAACCTCCACTCGAGGCCATCAATGTGTTGGAGGTCGGCAGGGGGGTCATATCGAGTGGGTACCTCGAGACAAGGAGCGACATAACCAAGTTGAGGGAATCGAACCCAGTTCTTGGGCACCTTTTCGAACAGCTTCAACGACAGCTCGATCCTCCCAATCCGGATTCTGACACACGCTCGATATACAGCAAAAGCATCAAAAGCTATGCCAACCGAGTTTCTCAATATCGGGTCATAGAACGGTATAAAGAGACGCTCGGTGAGATACGAGCGCTTCCTGAGTTCAAGCGATTCCTGTTGGGGCCGTCACAAGATGAGCTGATCTCACTCGCCCGAGACGGACCGATCGTCATCTTGAACACGGATCCGCTCCGGTGTGATGCGATCATTGTGAGCAAGGAGAAGACATATTCCCTCCTCCTACCTCGATTACAGTTCGAAGAGGTCGTGAAAAAGTCAAGATTGATTGATACCTTACTTGGCAAGGGCCGGACAGTCGAGTCCAACAAAGCTCTACGCGAGATTCTGGAGTGGCTCTGGGATAATATCGCCGAACCTATACTGGCTGACCTCGGTTTCAACAGCACTCCAGATGAAGGTAGCACGTGGCCGAAAATCTGGTGGATCCCTACGGGGTTGCTGACTCTTTTTCCAATCCATGCTGCTGGCTATCACGCTGTAGGATCGCAGCGAACTGTTCTCGACCGTGTTGTCTCCTGTTATACCCCCACCATTAAAGCATTGGATTACGTTCGCAAGAGGAAGGAGCGAGTCCGAAAAGAGCTCCAGCCGAGTATGTTTCTAGTCGCAATGCCTGAAACCCCAGGCGGAGAATGTCCCCTGCGGAATGCGGCCGACGAGGTTTCGACAATAGCCAACATACTCCCAAGTTCAGTGCCGACGCGTATCCTCCACCAACCGACCAAGTCACAAGTCTTGGAAGCGCTCAGAAGCCACAGCATGGCCCATTTTGCGTGTCACGGCCAAGCCGATCGGGAGGACCCCTCGAAAGGCATATTGATGCTAGCGGACTGGGAATCTCAACCCCTGTCGGTCGGGGATATCGTGTCGCTGCAGCTGGACAATGTCGCGTTTGCTTATCTATCTGCCTGTCACAGCGCCAACAATAAAGCTCTCGAGTTGATCGACGAAGGGATACACATGGCTGGTGCTCTGCAGCTAGATGGGTATCCGCAGGTTGTCAGCACGCTTTGGCATATTGACGATAAGCCTTCAAAAGGTGTATCAGAGAGCGTGTATAGAGCAATGGTTTCTGATGGACTGGTAGAGCTGAATGCAGCTGAGGCGTTGAATGCCGCAATTCGGAGGCTAAGAGACGAGACTAGGCGGGAGGAAGGATATTCGATCGTATATGATGACGAGCCACTGATCTGGGCTCCCTATATCTACATGGGGGCTTAGCATAATTGATGGACGCTGGTTGCGGATGACACTTCCCATGCGTTTATGACTCTATCCATCTCGCCTTTCTTTTTAATAGAATACCGAGTCCCTCTTTTTTTACTTCCGTCTTCTGGATCTCGCAATCTACTTTGCCCTAACGCTCTTGCGCGAAATTTTGGTAACGCCACGCTGCCTGACTTTCAGCGCACAATGCCTAAAGTAATCCCTAGAGCAGTTGCTTATCCGTGAAAAATTAAATTCATGCAGTGCGCGAGCACTGGGTTATCTTGCTGACATGCAATTAGTTAGCATAAATATAAATATATTATTAGGCGGTTGGTCCCGGCACATGTTCTGTCCGAGACGTCAATCTGAAGACTTCATGAATCGGGTAGCCGGATTCATGAACTGGATGTCCCATTCGTCAAATAGATATCTGATTGGTGAACTGGACAGAATTGATGAATTGCCGTTCGGATAGCAAAGTTTATAATTGCCGTGGCCCCGCTTCTAGGGCTTTTCCATGTTAATGCGACTTCCACATTTTCCACCATTGACATCTGCCATATTAGCCATAGCAATACGCGAAGCCACTGTCTCTTCAGTTTCTATTGCTCTTGCAGCTCCGACAAAGCATAGGAGAGTTATAAGTATTTTGCCGCAACCAGCAAGACGAGTACGGGCAGGTATGCGGGTAGCTCAAGAGCAGCAGGAAGAAGCATTAGGATAACTGAATGCTGGCGAAACTGAGCCAGATAGCGATAATGTTGCATCGGTAGATGGGAATTGTAGTGGCAGCACCATACGATTGGGCTAAATCGCAGCATTGTGCCCATATAAGTAAAGATTTCGGATTTGCGTACACTTGGTCAGTTGGATGGCAATTCATGAATTCTGACTAATTCAGCAAACAGACGTTGAATTCATGAATCTGGCGGATTGACGTCTCAGACAGAACAGATCGACGCCTCTTATCAGGCTTATCCATGACTTCAAAAGCAGAACTATCATGCTTGGTAGATGTTTTCTTGTTTCGTGATCCCTTGGGACGCCCTTTACCTTCAACAATTCGTGGATTGAGTAGCAGTAGTTGTCCTGCTGAAACTAAACCTGACTGGTGCATTGGATTATTGAAATGCCAATGCGGATGAATGTCAGAAAGATGAAGGATGTCTTTTTCGCTGAGGTGTCCTTGAATCATATGGTAACAGGGTAGCCCCATAGAGTCTTAAAGAGAATGGTGACATGGTTTAAGATCTTTTGCAGCTAACATGTCGTATTGTTATAGGATCTTAAGGAGAGCAAAAGGTGCAACTCGGCCTATAGTCTTAGTGAAAAATGGAATCATCAAACACTTTGGTGTTTTATCGCGTACTTGTCCAATAGCTGCAGCATGCTCGATATGCTGGCTATCAAGAAGTAACCTTATCTTTTCCAATACAATTTTAAGATCTCCAGTAAAGGTCTGTAGGTAACTTTTCAATGTCGAATGGCCTCCTTCAATCTGAGAGGTTACTCGATTGCCGAAATACAGATGCCAATCCATATAAGCACGAATAAACTTTTCTGACCATGGTCCTATCCAAGTACTTTGAAGGTACTGAATTAGTCGTAGGTATTGCTCGCAATCGTTTCGAATACCAGTAAGACGAGACTGATATGAGTCAATAGTCATAGAACTACTAAGACTAGCAAACTATGACATAAAAGCACCTTGCTTTAAAGTCTCCTCTTCCACAGCCTTTTTATTATCCTCATCATCATCACTATGAATACGAAATACCCTTTCTCTCTTGATATAAGCAAGTATTGCTTTGAAGATATGCTAATCACAAAGCATAGTCTTCATATTCAGAAAAATACTACTAAGAGCATTCATCAGAACCAGTTCACGATCTGTAACCACTACTCCTGGATTTGGAATATCCCCGCCCTGCATCAAAGTCTTGAGCTCTCAAATTGCCCACAGGTAATCTTCCTCGGTTTCACCAGAAAGAAATGCAAAAGCGATGAAAAACGATGTGCCTAAAGCTGTAGTTCCCATAATATTGAGAAGTGGCATGTTGAACTGATTTGTCATAGGTACAGTCCATAAGAAGCACCTCAGGATAACATTGATAAAGCTTAACAGACTTGGGATGTGCAAAGAAGAGATATGTAACCTCTCCACCAATATCCGTCCTGTATCCAGAAAAGAAATCTATTTCCTGCAGCTCCTGAACCATCGCTTCGATTGGGGATCAGCCAGGAAAATTTTGAAGTCGTATGCGTTTCCGTTCATTGTAAACATCTTGTGCTAAAACCAAAGCCTCAGGATTGGCAAGTCGTAGTGCTGACGTGATATGTCGTGGCATAGCTCCAGCCATTGTCATTTGGGAGACGATTTCGGCACTGTGGGTACTAAACTCTCGGTGTTGTGGTAGAGCAATCGGAGGAATCGCTTCGGTGTGGTCGACCCAAAACCTCAGGGTGTGGCCGAGCCAGAATGGGGTGTGCCGGGACCAACCGTCTATTATTATTATTTGCTATCGCTGCCTTTGTGTAACAGAACATGACCTCATCATAGTGGGCACTTGCTCCATGGTAGGGAATAAAGGTGTTGCACACTGAAAGTCAGGCGTTGGCTCAACTAGCTAACCCAGCGGGGGGTACGCATGCTGCCGAGCAGCATACCCCTATCTCCTTCATGAAGTTCAGCTTCGCCTCACCCAATGCTCACTCCAATGCCGTGGCCGTGGCATTACCCGAAGCCTCCTATAAACGGCCTCACGACGCAAATGGCGACAGGGATTTAAAGCGTAGTTTACACACAGATTTTTAGAAATGATACATTAAACTAGTTGGCTACATGACAAAAAAACGCACCCCTTTTATTATGGCAATGAGACAACTTGACGGAATTGAAGTGCAAACTGAAGCTATGAGATCATTTATAAATTCATTCCGTCGAGTTCCGCTGCAACAAGCCACAAGAGTACCCGGTCGTTCTCCTGTCTCATCTCGCTCTCATATTAGTTGCCCACCACCACCGTCCATTATATCCCCTAGAACGTCACACCACACTCGCAGCAGCTGCCTGCCTACTCGCAACAGTCGTCTCCTTACCCTCATACTGAGCCGTCGCCCCCACCTTCTTCCAGGGAGCAAATGGATTATCCACGTCCAGCAACGGTGCGCGCAGATCCGGGAAATGGCGACAGAGCACATCAGTCATGGTATTGTTCTGTACCCAATCCATGCCCTCGCGCGTATACACTTCCGGGTTCCATTCCGTCGCAATAAAGCGGTCGCTCTTGAGACGGCGGGATGCCATCAGGATAAACACGCGGAACGCCGTATCGCTGAACCCAAATCCCTTGGGTAGTGGTTCGCACATCATGCCGACGAGGAGATCAAGCATTTCGATATCGCCGCCGTAGACTTCGCTGACTTCGCGGGCGAGTTCGGCGTTATTCCCCGTGAGCTCTTCAAAGGAACGAGCGGGTTTGAGGTGGAAGAGCCGGCGGAACTGGTTGTATCGAGGGACGCCTCGCTCTCGATCACGCAAGATATCCACAGCGCCCATGTCGAGGTGGCTACCGTCAGGGAGGTAGAGATCACGCAGGAAATTCGGGGTGTTGTGGATAGTGATGGCGCCGGGGAAGTTGACGCCGAACGAGTAGAAGACGTCAGCGAAAGACAGGCCGTTGCTCATGGGCTGGCGTGAGCGCTCGAAGGCCACGTCGCGGATAGCCAGTGTGGACTTGTGCTCGCCACTGTGAACGTTGAAGAAAGCAATGTCATCGGGGATCAAGGGGTGCATGCGATACACGGAAACGAATTCCTCAGTCAGAGAATACGGAGCGCTAAACTGATCAGCGCCAGAGCCAGGGATCCCACTGATACCTTCATCCTTGGAGATGCGACCGAGCAGCTTGTGGAGCCGTTCCCCCAAGAGCCCCCACCAATTAGCGTTCATGGCAATCTTCAGGGCCGGGTGGGCCAGTATCGCTGGCGTCCATTCGACGGTGTGAATCTTCGCCATCAACGCGCAATTGACCAGGCGCGCGGTGTCGAAGATCTGGTCGCTGGTCCAGTTGGGGTTGTGTTCGCGGAGCTCTGTGCAGATGGAGTTGTGTTCTAGTGCGAAGAGCGTATGGAGGATCTCAAGACCCACCCACCAGTTCTGGGCGAACCCCGTCACGGGGAGGCCTGCGCTGTCGCGGGGGAGGAAGACGTCAGGGTGCTCGCTGTCGAGGGTCAGCTTCCCGTCGAGCGATTTCCCGCGGAGCTCAGCGGTGATTGCTTCGGTGGAGCCGTAGATCTGTGAGGCGTCCCACCAGGCGGTTTGGCTGTTCCGGTAGGCCGGACACCGGCGATCCGTGTCGTTGAGCGCAGCATCTGGCTGTGTCCGGGGGACTTTCATTTGCGGGTCTGACCAGGTATCGCCTTCTGGCAGCGGGATCTCCACGGTCTCATTCTCGTCAGTGCTGTTCGTATGCGCCATCCAGTCGTGCACCTGGAATTGAATCCAAGCCGCCGCCAGCAAGTTCAGCGATGTCGCGGGTTTGAACCCGCCCGGTTGCCTCGCCAATAATCGTTCGCTCACAACCCTCGGATTTGGCGTCAGGAGATGCTCCGGCGTCGGGTGCGCCGTGAATTCCCTGGGGACGTTCCTCCCGAAGCGCATCCCGGCACATCCCATCAGCGGCTGTTCCAGCGAATTGAACTTCCCGTCTGAGTTCCGCACGGCGATGTAGCGGGTGTCTTCCATAGGAGCCGTTTCGGCCGTTCCCTGGTATTCAGCGGAGGGATATGTGTCGTAGAGGTTCTCGGCGCGCAGTTCGTCGCGAAAGGCAGAGAGATTGAAGACAGCGATCCATTTTGGGAGGCGGTGCCAGGGGATGACTTTATTGACGCCTTTGAAGATACCGATGAGGATGCGTTGGCCGAATGGCGGTTTAGTCATGGTAAGACAGCTATGGCGGCCAGTGTGAATATTTGGGCGGGCTCTCGTAGATTGCGTTGGTTAGCGGAAATCTAAACGAAAATGAAAAGAGGATGCAGGCTCTACTGGTTCTTATATGCTCGGTGCCGAAGGCAGCTGAATGCTACGTAGTACATTCCTATGCTGTGACCGAGCTGCAGCCGAGATTTTCGTTGGTGCTTGTTGTGCGCCACCCACGCAGCTAGTTAGACCGTGCACTAACTAGCCAACCAGCTGGGACAACCAACCAACCAACCGACCAGCGCAGAAGTCAAATGCAAGCATGCGCCTTTCTCGTGCATGCTTACGGAGGCACCTATTGTTAGTTGTGTGATGACCGGAGAGCTCCACACAACGTACAACACAACAACCAACGATAGAAAAATTCTGAGAATTGGTAGGCATACTGTATACGTCATTTCTTGCTTGCTCCAACTTTTACCAAGAAAATCGAATATATTTTGGTGGAGTTGTGCTCTTTGCGCACGTTCTACCAAGATTTGTCGAACTAACAACACTTGACCCAGGTACCTCCGTATATGCATGGTAGTTAGTCTGCTCGACCCTGCTTGGGATATTACTCAAACCTAAGCTAGGTTGGAGAATAAAAGGGAAAATGTCGTGGTCATTCAATCAACGTCACATGATTACCCCGCCCCCACCCCTGCGGCACTTTCATCGACGCTAAAAGTCAACCATCTTCTCCTCAGCTAGTGTTCGTCAGGTCTCGCTCGCTCAAGCTTAGCCAAGCAGTAGTATATCTTTCCGGATCATGTGCCAGACCGACAGCAGGAGCACACAGGCTGCTGCGGCGAGTATGCAAGATTCCTGGAGCCTTGCGCGAGATAGATATCTCTCAGACCAGACTCTTTCCGCGGACGAGCGGCAGACACTTCTCTCATGCTCTCCGGGAGATGTACTCCAGGAACTGCTGTCGCTTGATGCTCGTCATGCCGAGGAGAGCAAGTCGCGGCAGTACTTGGCTCGGCTCCGGCCACTCTTGACGGGAATGGAGCGTTTTGGGAAGGCGATGGACGTGTTCGCCAATGTGGAAACTCATGGAGTGCTGTCGCTCCTTTGGGGATCTTTGCGAGTAGTTCTTGTGGTATGCTTCCCCACCAGTAACGCCCGGGAGACCAGTGATAGCTCATGGCCGAGCAGGTCGCACAAGAGTTCAACGCACTATTCGACGAACTCACCACCTTCTTGCAGGAGATTGGAGTGACCCTCAGCCGGTTGCAAATATACGAATCGCTTTCTCAGTCGACTCGAGTGAGCAATGCCTTGTGCCTGGTCTTTCTGGAAACTCTGGACCTGTTCCAAATGGCTCGCAACGTCCTCAAAGACCGGAACAATAGGTCCTGTCAGTCATTCTCTCTTGCCTGAGGATCGTGGTGTTGCACAACGTGATGATAACTCAAATTTGTATAGCAGCATTAGATACGTTCGGCCTCAGAACCCTGAAGAAGGCTGTATGGCTGTCATTCAAGACTCAGCTTGGAGAACGCACTGCTAAGATCAAATACCTCTGTGACGAATCCGAACGTGAAGCGCACCTCGCTGGATTTGAAGCGGCGGCACGGCGTGGAGAGGAGCAAACAGCGTTTTTCCAAGAAAGCCGCAGAGTTATGGACGATCAAAGTAAGCCAGCCCTTTGCCCATGAACGTACAGAGTTAGCGTGTGATGACGTACTTACTGGAGGGGAAGGATTGGATTCGTCCGTCGAGAAGGAGATGAAGACGCGGGAGCTCTTAAAGAATGTTGGTGAGTGGCTCGCGCCTGTTGCAACCAGTGAGGATTATGAAAAAGCCAGACGAGCTAGCTTTGAGGGGACTTGCGAGTGGGTCAGCCGTAAACCAGCTGTTTTTCAGTGGCTCTCTACAGGGGAAGATGACACAAGTTCTCAGCCTCGATTTCTCTGGATCAACGGAATCCCAGGAAGCGGTAAAACCTACCTTTCAGCTCATTTGATTTCAACCCTCCAGCGAAAGGCACTCCCCACGGCATATTTCTTCTGCGATATCAAGGACGAGAGGAAACGCACCACCCTTGGAGTTCTCAGAACTTGGACGTGGCAACTGTTACAGCATAAGCCGGAACAATTGGACCATGTTGCAGAGGTATACTATAGCGGTGTGGCTGTCGAGAGGTCAAATATCATGCCAGTGATCAAACAACTCATTCGTGCCGGCTCGCCATGCCGAGTGGTTCTCGATGGTCTTGACGAATGTAATTCGGCGGTAAGAAAGGAATTGTTAGATATCTGCGTGGATGTAATCGCGAATCAAGCAAGGATTCTTATTGTCAGCCGAGACGAAGAAGATATACGTCAGAGCGTGCAGCGAATCGGAAAGGCATTTCGTGTAGCGAGATTGAAGCTGGCCGCGCAGGACAACGAAGAAGACATTCGCAGGTACCTAGCGGGAGCTATCGAAGAGCTGGACCTGGATGACGCGGAACTGAATGAGAAAGTAGCCACAACACTCCGGAAAAGCGCTAAAGGAATGTTTCTCTGGGTGCGTCTAATGGTCGAGGAGCTCTCGCGACAAACGACCATCCAAGAGGTTGAAGATGCTTTAAAGAAGGGATATTTACTCGTCTACCACGTTTTTTCAATTTTCTTTACCAATCTACCACAAATTTACCCCTATCTAGCAGC
>JAJDMY020000607.1:0-22010 GCA_022345705.2 Sabuloglossum arenarium | reverse complement strand
TAAAAATGAAAACCGCTTAAAACTCTGCTTGCTTAGCAGGAAAAATAAGCGGACCCAGCTGCTGATAACCTCTATTGGTCAAAAGAACGTCTTGCTATTCTACCGCCATTCCGCTTACTCACCTTCCCCGCTTACTAACCCACCAAAATAAAAAATCACCTTAATAAACTCATTAAGCCTAGACCCTTCGCCTTCGGGCACCTGGTCGTAAGTTTGCCTCGCTCGCAAAATTCACATGAATAAGCAGCAGATTAAGCTAACCGTTCTTAGAACTTGAAACGATACAGAGAAGATGTAAGCGACAACCCGAGTTCGAATTCCGCAAGTGTCATTCGTTACTGACTGTGAGGTACAGTAGCATGGCCCCTGCACTAAGGATGACACGCTCAATCAAAGAGAAGCTCACAATTTTTTTTTTTAATTTTTTTTTTCTTTCGTTTCTTGGTGGGGTGAGTTCTTTTTTTTTTTTTTTTTTTTCTTTTCTTTTTTTCTAGGTGAGAAGTGTGCGGAACTCGAGAAGCAACCGGCTGAGGTCGCATATAAACTTGAGTCACTGGTTGGTTTATTACACCTCTTGAAGACACCAACTCGGACCCATACCGCCTCCATGTTTTTACGCCTGGGTAGCATCTCTGCTTATGGTGGAGGTCGAATCGGAAAATTCTAACATCTTCACGTATACGGGTCTGCTGTTGGTAACCGACTAGCAACTGAGCGAATTACCAGAACTCATCTAGAATTACCCTTATGTTTTGATGATGTAGCGTAGTCACTACTGTACTACGTACATGCATACTTCCAATTCACATCACAAGGCACCCAATCCCATACATGGCCCTCTCAACATCCCTCCTAACCTGATACCAATCCGATCTGCGCTCCGCAAACTCATAGACCTCTTCAGCACGAAAGATGCCATGGAACCGGTCGCCGTCAGCAATGATTGTCGCCATATCCTTAGCGTGTGAGGGGCCGATGAGGTAGATCTGCGCGAGCTCACGGAGTGCCTTGAAGTATAGCAACAAGTCTTGATTGCGGAGTGTTTCAATGTACACAAAGTAGTGGTTCATATCACTAAAATCTGAGAGTCAGTGCCTGTGTCAATTAGCAGGATGAGCCTGGGTCACTGGCTAACCTGATTAATGTGAGAGACCCGTCAATACTGATCCGTTGTCGCTTGAGATGCTTGCAAAGAACAGTGAACAATCGCAGTCCGACTTCTTGATTAAAGACATCAAGCACGTTCTTATCAGTACTTCCGACCAACATCTTTGTATGCGATGAGACAACCTCTACAACTTGTTTGGCCGTCTGGCTGGGTCCAATGTCATTGTTCCGAATATTTGGATCACCAGTAACATCGGGGTTGAAGTCGTTGGGCTTCTGCGTAGTGGCACAGATATAATCCACTTCTGCCATTAATACATCAATACCCTTGTTTAGGCCGGCGGCAACCCTTTCATCAAGCATCTGCTCGAATCTCTTCTTCTCCCTTACTGAAGGGTCTAGAAAGTCGTTCCGGTCGGTGAGCTTTTTTGCAACGAGTTCCTGCTCATAAAAGACGTCGACCATCTGTAAAATGAGATCACCGACATTGACCAGTTCCAGAAACATAACTAGCGGAGCTACACCCAGTTTATCATGCTCGCTTGCTTCCCGAGGATTATAGTTAGCAAGATGTTCAACGGCCTTATCAAAGCCTGCCTTAATGTGTCTAGTCCCAAGTATTTGTAGTAGGAGTACGAAGATCGTCTGACATTGCTCCTTTGCCTCTTCTCCTGTCTGACCGCCCAAGCCAGCAAAAAGCGCTACACGCTCAAGACTAGATTTGGCGGTATGAACAAGGTTCAACGCAACTTCGATACTGAACAAAGAGCGAATGCCTTTTAGTTTTGAGTTCATGATAGCCGTTTTAGCAGCAAGCTCAGTTGCAGGAGCTGGGGCGGGCGATGGTGATCGAGTTCCTGGTGGAGAATGTGATGCAGATATTCCATCTAACGCTGGGGTCACCGATCTTGTAGGTACTTGCAAAGAAGAACCACCGGGGGCTTCCAGCGAATTCGGGTTGGCGGCTGGAGGTACGAGCGTAGCAGGTTTGTTGGTAGCAAAGGGTGACGAGATTGGAATGGTAGGCAGAGCATTGACAGGCATCATCACGACCTTCTTGAAGGAGGATAGGAAGTCCCGCTTGTCCGCTTGACGATTGATGTTGGACATGAAAAATGACTCTGTCGCAGCGTCTTGTTCATGAATCTTTCTCTCCCAGCTGCTGACCTCCGTATCAGATTTCTTCTTGAAGAAATCAAGCTCCTCTTGCAGGAATAGATCGATGTGCGGCTCAAAGACTCTGGCCAGGATCTTGTTGATGTCCTCGTGAAAGAGATCGCCAGATCCCGATGTTGGTTTCAACGACCGTCCAAACCGGAAACATTGCTCAAAGATCCCAGCAACAGCTTTCAGGTATGATTCAATGTTTCTCTCGTGCGCCTCGTCGAACAAGGGAGTAGTATATTCGGATATGACATCCTCTCCCATCCTTTCAAGAAAGGGAAGCAAGACATTGACCGTTTGTGGAAACACGCGGTCAATGATAGAGCTCTGCTCATTGATAGCAGTTGATAACCGAGAAAAGAATTCGTGGGACGGCTCCAAAGCAATGCTACCTGCGGAGGCTTGGCTGTTCTTGGTCAACGAATCCTTTGTAGTGCCTGCTACGAAGAACGTACTTTATGCAGTCCATAGAGTTCCCTAGTTTCTCTTTCTCGAACATAATGGGGTGTTTGTGGATAAATAGATCGATGCCCGCTTGACCGCCATTGAGGGTGATAAGGACATGCGCATATCGGCGCATTTTCCCATCGATTTCGCCTGCCTCGTAAGCTCTACGCACTGTTAGCATAGCGGCCATTAATATCGAAGTGTTTGCATACTGTTCGAACTCCCGCAGCACTGCGTTTTCAAAGATCCCCATCATTGCATTAAGTTTGTCCTCTCTACTCTGCCATCCTTGATACATATCGCTTTTTGCAAAAATCTTCAGTTGTGCCAGCATCTGCGCCTGATGCTCCGGCTCACGATAGATACGAAAGATAGCCGGGTCGGTGTGATTCCTCGACCTAGCCAGATCAAAGTACAGTGGTGCTAAGGCGCCATAGACTCTCCCGAACTCCTGACGCGCGAATCCCCGGATGGAGCGGACGGATGAGAGAATAGTCAGTAATGCGGCCGCCGGTTTTGCTGATTTCGAATCTCTAAACAGGGTAGTGGGTGATAAGGCCATGGCATCTATTCCATTAACGACGTCGCCACTCCCTGTCTTCTCCACTGCATTGAACTGCACCGACTCTTTCTGCTTCCGCTCTTCTTCGCTGGCGTCAAATAGCGTAAAGCTCTTTTTTCTCACCCCGTCTGCACTGGTGGGAACTCCGTTAGCCGCATCACCAAATCCAGCGGCTTTGCTTTTAGTCTCCTCTTCGTGCTTTGCCTTCTGTGCGTCATACTTCCGCCGCATAGCCTCTTCAAATCTTTTTCTAGCTTCCACTTCATTCCAGCATTCCATACTCTGAAGCATCTGCACCCATCGTGTGTCATCATATACCATCTCCTGCATCCGTTTCGAGACCCGAGCGAAGCGGAGGAGGTCTGGGACTGAAAGAAAGTCAAGGATTGTGGAGATAATTTCTGCAACTCATCGTTAGGCAATTAGGGTCGTCATGGAAGACTCGCAACGGTACTTACCAGCCGGCAGAACCGGCTTCGACACCACTAGCTCAGTTGCTCGCAGTGTTGCGATAACATTAGACCTCCGAACAGCGCCGCCATAGGCCGTAGCTTGAGTAATTGTAGGCATCTCTAAATATGCGAGCCTGCTGCATCACACTGAAAACAAAACCGAAAAGTTAACGGACCATGATGTTGGGAGGTTATTCCTGTCATTAACAGGCTGGTATTCAAAAGTGACTGGTAAGTTAGGTGACCTAAGCAGGTCAAGCCGCCGTGCCCCTTAGCCGATTTCACATTGTACTGTGTAGGCTCAGGCCCGTGACAGGGCGCGCTTACGCGCGAAGCTAACCCCGAAGGGGTTATTCTCTGTCTTAGGGCATGAGCGCAATGACTTCGCTTCCGGTCGGCACAGACTGCTCCCTAACAACGCACCTAAAGTTAGTTAAAGGTTAAAGGTGCCTAACTCTGGTTGTACAGTCGCCTAACTATCAGGCCCGTATGCCTATATATGTTACAAATACTCGCCAATCCACGCATCCACTTTCTTATTAGTGATCCATCCATATATATATTTTCCTCCCTTTAAGCTTTCTTTTGCAACCAAAATTTTAGGTTGGTAAATTAGGTATGATCCTCTTTCTAGCAGCAGATAGTTACTTAATAAATCTTTACTAATTTACATGTGGGCGAATCCGCATCAGAAAACAGATCGCGTAAGGTGCCGCCAAGCCATGCGGCCACTCTAGCATCTTCGCCGCTCCAAGCCTGCTTAAGCGAGCCCCGGAGCTCGGCTTGATGTATAAATCCATCGCCATTTCCACCTCGACCATCATCCTCTCCCTCTCCCTTTCCCCCGCCAATTCTAGCTCTGCTCTCGATCGCGGCCCTTGTCTCAGTTGGTCTCCCACATCAACATGCCGCTTCTCGACGCTGCCCCCTTTGCAATACCCCTGTTAGTAGGGAACTTTTTTAATCCCGCATTCTCGGAATCGACTTCTGATGCCCCCGATCCCTCGTTGGTCTCCTCTTTCATAAGTCTAATGCTAGCTCAGGCTAACGGATCCCCTTCAGCTTGTCTCGGAGTTGCTGATCACCCTTGGACAGGCAGTGCAGATGATGCTGGCTGAGACGCTGGATCTGCTCAACTCCGCCTACAAAGTCCCCTTCCATACCCTTCGGTGATGTGGCATTGAACTACGATGAACTACGAGCTACTTTCCTCGAGGGATAGTGCAGCAGGGTAAATTCGGTTCGTTTGGGCTCTGCAACTGGGCTCTGATCTGCAGGTTTCTTTGCAGCGATCTTTGTCGAAATCGAGGCCACTCGTGGGGATTTAGCTACGCCAGGCCGAGATAGAGCTAGCACGAAGATTGGTTAGGCTATACCTGCAGTCTGAGAATGCTCCTGCGTCTGGGCACTTACCATGGCCCACCGGTCTTGATCACGCGCAGCTCCTGTATACCAGCTGCATGACAGCATGGCAGAGCATCGAAACGCCGTCGAGGCGAAGCATGGAATGCGAGCTTCGCTGGTTAGCAAGCTGCGCAATCTTCTGTCACCTCTCAGCTCATCTTAGAGTCGCCGATGACTGTTGACAAGGCATTAGTATGTATAGTATAGCTACCTGAGACATCAAGATCTACTTTCTAGCTGACTCTCCATCGGCATTGGTGGGAATCTGGCTCCCGGTTGACGAAAGCAGCGTGTCTGGAATCTAGGCATTTTTTCTCGACCTGACCCTTGAAAGTGTGTTTCTCAATCACACGCGCCTCAGGCGATCCCTGCATACCAGCTGCATGAGAATATAGCAATGCGACAAAGAGGCGAAGCACCTGGAACGCAAGCCAGTTCAGCTTGCATGATAGCACAAGTAGTCTTCCTGTCGGATTGGCCAGCTGTTGAAGGGGAAGCCAGTCAGGAGTGCAGGCAATGCCCCCATCGACTCCTGTCTGCTCAGAAGCATCTCTTTGGTAGAGTTTGAAACTATTGACTGGTCCAATAATGCTGGTGTGAGTCATGTGCGGGAGAGGGCAGGCCTCGGCATTCTTCCATTGATTTCGTGCCAAATGGGGGAGCGGGTGATTGGAAGGAGTTGGACCCCATGTCAGGAGTTCCAGGGGCCAGGAACAATCACGCGGGACCTTCTCCAAGGGCTAAAACTACCAACGAGCTAGTACCTGGTAATACAGATAAAGATTTGACGAATGAGAACCCCTCACTTTAGTGGCGGCTCCTTCTGTGTCGCGCTGGGGTACGACTGCTCGCCTTGAGCTGACGTGGCATGTCTGAGACTTCGACATTGATACTGGCTGAGGAAAGCCTGCTTGGGGACGGTATTGCGAGAGAGGGATCAGAGCTGAGAGGAATGTTTTTCGGGTTGAAATGATTTGCATGAGAGAGTGACTCAGGGCCGTTGTTGCTGAACGGTTCCATGCACTACAGGTGGACGGCCGGAGATGGTATTGTGACAACGCTTGGACCCAAGTTATAGCCGGACGTATATGGCCATCTCCGATTTGACTTGAGAGTGGGGGAAAAGAATGCTTCCGGAGCTGGATCCGGGTCCTCAGCCTGAGCCCGTGAGTTTGTTGCTTGGTCACATGCCCCTCAGCAATTCTGGCATACCAGCTGCACGACGATACAGCGAAGAGGTGCAGCATCGAACGTGAGTTAGTTCAATTTGAATGAGTAGAGGGGGTGGTAGGGGGTATCGCCCACGTCTCAGCCTCTTTCGTTCTAACTTTTCACTTGCCAATTGAATGGCTATGGAGGATCTCGATCCCCGCATAACCGCTGAGGTGAAGGTATCACACGGGATACTACCAAGGCACGCATAATGTAGTACTATCGATAGCGGTGTTAGAGCAATTCCGTTGAGCCCATTCGTGATATCTCATGGCTTCGGCATCCGATCCTACTGGAATGGTGGTCTGGAGACCTATCAGCACCACTTTCGTGCAATTGTGTCGACTCCGAATAGGCAGCTGGGATATTATTTGCAGTCATACGACAATGGCTCTCCCTGTAACCAGCAACCCATCAGCTTTTCTCGGCTTTGACGATAGGCCCAGGCTTTACAGATATCTGATTCGCAGCTACCTTCGTCGAAATCGAAATCCTCTTTTTCGGATTTCCCACAGTCTTTCTAGTGGGCTTTCCTTCGTGTTTGGCAGAAATCCGGCTTTGGGTTGAGGGAAGGAGTGGAAAAAATGGCGGGGAAGGGGAGTGCCCTTGCACCTGAGCCCCTGACCTGTACCTGCAAGCGTCTTGATCGATCACATACGTATCGGCCATCTCCGCATATCTACTGCATGATGGCACGGTAATACGGCAAAGTGCAGAACACAAGCGAGTTCCTTGGGCACGAGCAGAGTAGGTTGCAGGGAGCATTATTCTTCCGTATCCTTAGCCGCTTCGTTCAAAGTCGTCTTGTATCAATTGAGTGAAGGTCTCGATCCCAGGGCGGCCCCGGGCGCGGGTCATTCGCGCCAACTCCAGGGCACGCATGATGGAATGGTGATAGGCGTGCATGGCACAGACAAGCCGGCACTCAGTGATGGATGGGAAATTCGCTCACATTAGAGGTGATCAGCACCTCAAATGCTTATGCTTATGCTTAGCCTAAGCAGCGAAATAAGCGTGGCCTAGTTAAGAGTCGTTCAGCACCAGAAGCTGCTTATGATCCGAATACGCCCAAGGGAAGCGGCTCGGAAATTACAAAAACATAGTTCAACGGATCATATTTATTCGCGACATCAAAACAAACCCATAAGCATACATGCTTATATAGGCATATGCTTATCGAAATCTGTCTATTTTTCGGCCGCTAAACCCGCATTGCTCTGGCGACGCTAAGCAGAAGCATAAGCATCTTAGGTGCTGATCACCCCTATTAGCGGAAACGCCTTGTCTCATGACGTGGTGATGTTGGAATAATCTGTTTGAACTGATTCGTTTTGTCTTGAGGACTTAATGTTGATGCTTGCTGGTGGAGAGGCGGTTCGAGAGTCTAGTGCCCCCTCTCTGTGGCTACATCAGTTCCGAATGGGAAGGTGGGATATTATTTGGATCATGCGACTGCTCCTCTCCCTGCGAGCCCTGATCCTTTCCTCCATAGCTTTTCTCGTTTCACCGACGATCGGGCGATAATACTGCGATCTGTCAATTCAGCTGGCAACAGCCTGTTTGAGGTAGTGACGGAGTGCGTGGGTTACTCGTGCTGACTCTAGGGTACGTATGATGAAATGGTGAGACTGTTGGGCTGTATCAGAGTTAATATCGGAGCCTATCAGTTTCATTGGACTTGAGACTAAGGATTATATGGCGTTCTCTCGCCTGCACTTGTCGTTTGGTTCCATCTTGTGCCGGTTTGTACTATGCAATGTGTATCGTCAACAAGGCATTTTCATGGAAGAATCGGCACAGCAGGCAACAGTACGGCTGGAAGGCATGGCAGAGCACACTGAGGAAATCCCGCCCCAGTGGTGATGGAGGAGGGGCCGAAGAGTTGGAGAATTGGACATTTACTGTTCCAATGCATTGGCAATGCGAACTTGTATCCATTCCCGACGGTCCTCCGCTCTCTCTTTGACGGCGGCACGAAGGTACGACTCGACACAACGAGTGTACGAGAGCTATTTAGTGTCCATCATGGTCGAAGCATTATTGTAGGCCTGTTGGGAATTTGCTAGAGACATGGAAAACATCCCAGGGCATGGTCCTGGATTCTTCGTCTTGCAGCGACGACGATCGCGCTCCCGGAGAATGAATTAGTGATTTCGACGTGAGCGAGGAATGTCTGAAGATGAGGATGGGGAGAGATCTTCTCAGTCGGGTTTGCTGCCATAGTTATAGACAGATAACGAGGTGATTTTAGAAGCTGGCTCACGAGTTGTTGGTCGTGGGTGGTAAGAAGGTATATAAGCGACGTTGAAAGCAGCTACGTCCATGATGGAAATTCATCAAAAAATGGCGTCAAAATCCTCAGTTTCCGAAGGCCATTTCACTGACATATCGTATTACTGCGTACTTCTCCGTAAACCTTAAAAGCTGGCTTCTCTATCCAACCCTTTTATTGAAGCACCAATGTATGTATGTACATTACATACAACATAAGTAATTCTCAGCCGTAACAGCGAAACTCCAGTGAGCTGAAATTGCTAGAGAAGGTATTAATTATGTCTCTCTTGGGTTTCTCTTTCTTTTATCTGCTTCCCAAGTCTACATTGCCTGAATTCGCTTTGTCGATATTACCACTATATCGAAGAAAGTCGTTTGCACGTGATATGCGCGCTACTGCTGGGTCACTGCCAAGACCCATATCGTCGTGTAGAAGCCCTCAACCGTCGAATGCTCATCTGGACATTCGTTGCAATGCATTTAATAAATTTGGGGCTTGCTGCCCTTGGTATAGGATGTACGGTGGCATTTGAGGATACATCACCTTTCTTCCTCTTTTCGACGTCTAAGTATGTCACCCTGTTCCTATGCTGTTGAAATCCTATTGACATGTCATCACCGCAGTCTTCACGAACCATCACCGTCGATACCGCAAATACTCTCTTCATCCTCCTTGACAGCGGTCATCAAAAACCAGCTATCAAACTGTCCCTCAGATGCATATGTAATTGTTTCCCAGCCTGGAGTGAACGCCGCAGATTTCGGGACACGGGATTCTGCACCCCACCTTAGACGGAGTCTTGATCTTGAGGACCAAGGCAATGGCAAGGTGAAATCAAGCTTCAGGGTGAGAGACGTTGTGGGGGAGCTGGATCTGGAAGAGATACAGGAATATCTAGAGACGAAATGTGAGGCCGGGGTTTTGAGCGTGGATGCGTCGAGTATGTTCCTTCTATAGTTTTGGGTGCGTATGGAGTAGGGGGTCGTCGACTTGTGACATTCAAACATCTGCTTCAGAGGAAAGAGCGCTGGAAATTAGTGATTATCTTTGGTTGCTGACTTTGTGTTCGCAATAGCTGGTCAGTTCGCTACGGTAGATGACATGAAGCCTCGCGTCGTCCGTATCGACTTCCCAGCTCTTCCGACGAAGAAAACCAAGAGGATATCGAAACTAGCAGAGAATGGTGGGCCTTGTTTATTCCAGCTACCAAGCATCATTATCTAATTGATCTCATTTAGACTCCTTTCTATCATCGATCATTGACCTCTTTCCCACCTCGAGGTATACAGTCATGTATACCACAACACCAGTCTCAAAAGAGGAGCTGCATATTTTGCACGCTCCAGGAGAGAATTGGAAGCAACAAATATTGTCGTCACTCCATTTGCAGAAGCGTGAATTTTCGACACGTGAGGATGCTTCGATGGGCCAGAATGATACATCAGATCATGCTCCATTGTTCGAGAAATATCAATTCTTTACGCCTGGTAAACCCCCACCTTTCCTTTCTTGATGTATCATTACTGACATCTGCATGAACAGGAATCTTCATGGGACTTCTCGTAGGGCTTCTCCTTCTTTCCATCCTTTATGTAGGCATCTCCGCTGTTTCGAGTCTACAGGTGCCGTATGGAGCGTTCGACAAGGAGATGGGACCTGCGGCGCAGAAAAAACATCAATAGATGCCTTGAGAACCACTGTATTTTAGTATGTAATTTGCAAATTTACATTTATTTATTCCTAAATATGTAATATCGACAATTTTAGACGATCTAGGAGGGGGTTCGAATACCTTCTCCTGATTAACTGAACGCCTATTCCATGCCCCATAACGTCTTTTGAGTTGTGGTTGTAGACTCTGAATATAGACTCCCAATGTTCTCTACTTCTCCGGCGCATCTGGCAGCCTCTCAATGACATACTTCCCTCTGGCGACACCCATGATTGGCACCCCAGGAATCTTCCTAATCCTTCTCTTCAAATCCCTATCATTAGTCGCCACAATGTATATCTTATGCTTCATGACCCTATCCACGATACAGTCGTCTGCATAGACGCCTTTATGATCGCATCGAAGTCTTTCCCACCGCTCATCCCGAGCGATGCGTAGCGCTATCCTATATTTCTGTCCGAGTTTTTCCAGCTCCGCCATCACGCAGTCGGTGATTATGGGGGTGCATTTAGCATATAGACAGTCCATCATTGTGGGGAGGAGTTCGAGCTTGCGCTGGACGGTGTGCGAGAGGAAGTTGGTGTCGATGAGGATGGAGTATGGAGGAACGAGGGCGGTGTTATATTGGAAGAAGAGGGATGATGAGACTTGCGGGCTGTTTGGAGAGTGTTGGTGGTCAGCATGGGAGGCCTGTAACAGGGTAAAGACACCGGAACTGACATCTCTCGAACGAGCTCAGAATGCTTTTTCTTGGCTTCTACCTCGCCTTTGTCTTGATTTTTCTTTCTAGAGCATCCCGAGAGTTAACAAGCCATATGAAACGAGAATGGGCTTTAAGATGCATACAATCGACTGTCTCTTTGGCCTATGAGTCTCTTGACCTGAATCCGGGTCAGCGATGCTAATATCGATGAAGAATGTATGCCTACTACCTACTGTTGCAAATTTCCTAGTTCGCTTTTGAACACCCATGGTGGAGGATCCAAGACGTGTAGGTTAATTAGAGTCTCAATGCAATACGGTAGCCTTTTATCGTTCGTTGAATTTGAGCATGTAACTCGATAAGTCTTGCGAAAAACGCTCGTTTAATTTTCTTGTGGGGCGCGGACTAGCAGACGCGCCCGAAATAGTTGGCCCGGCGATGGGACGCTCCATTTCCAGGAACACAAAAACACCAACCACACCCACCACGCAGTAAACAGGAGAACCCTCTTCCACCGCTCTGCTTTGTCGCCTTCTTCGATTCTCCCTCTCGTCTTCTATACCGACAAGGCTCGGTTTTCGTCACGTCTATACGCCTTTCCTTGGATTCACTTTATCCGACCGACTGATCAGGGGCGATAGGCTGGTTTCGTGACAGGTCCTCAAACGCAGGTAGCGCCATTGGTCGAGGACCTCTGTATTTTCTTACATACTAGTAGAACCTCAGAGCCTCGAGGCGTTTAGGGGCAGTTCGAGCAACTAGAGTGAGAGAGTCTGTCGTTCTTTTCAGTCCGGCCATCGAGGTTCTCCCCCCCAGTGGAATCTTCTCTTCCGGCCTTGCGACTCGTCACCACGGCTACAACGAGCCTTACAGCCTCCTAGAGGTCTCTATCGAACCGTCAACCCAACTCACGATTTGGTACATGATCTCCTGTGAACTTTAGCACCTGCTATCCTCGCCTATCCTCAATTACGAAAATGAGGATGTTACGAGGGCAGTTCCCGCCTAGGACTATTGCGCTCCTCTCCATCGTTGCTGTCTCTCTATTCGTGTCGTCTACATCAGCACAAGGACCTCCATCATTGTCGGCATCCACCACCGATGCCTCTGCCACCGATACTGGGTCAGCTTCTGCTACCAATGCTGGAACTACTGCCTCAAACACCCGGTCTGCGACCAATTCAGCAAACCCTACAACCACTGGGGCTCCATCCATATCTGCCACCGGGAGTCTAGCGGTTTCAGTATCTGCTCCGCCGGCCCTTTCAAGTAGTTCGACTTCGGCGGGGGATAGCGGCCTTCCCGGCGTCCCTAAATTGCCGACCATCCCAGGACAAGTAACCGTCTCATATCCTCCACCGTCTGTACCCCCAACAGCGGGTGCGCCATACATGCAGCACTCTAACCTTCCAGAAGGGACTGTTTTCATTGCTGTTGGTGCCGGTTTGGGATTTCTCGGTTTTTCAGTGCTTGCTTGGCGCGGTCTGGTGGCGTGGTCACTCCATCGTTCTGTGAAGCGCGCAGCAATACAAAACAGCATTGCCGACTCAAAAGCCATGCTCCGTCCACCTGGAGGTGGTTTTTATGCCAATGGCGCCGGCTCATCTCTATCGTTAGATCATCTTTCTAGCACCGGTAAGAGTCCTGGTGGACCAAGACATACACCGAGCAGTAGTCTTTTCTTTTCACCTACAGCTACTGCGGGAGCTGGCTTAGGGCAGTCCGGAAACCGCGGGTCTGGTTACCTTCCTTCAGGGTACTATGCAGCAGGCAGCGCAGCTCCTGGTGGAGGCACAGGGATGACACATATAGGCGGGGGGAACCCAATGAACCTGTCAACTCATGGCTACAATAGAGCGAGATCGATGGGCCCGAGTCCGCCTCGCTCTCCGAGTCTGCCGCCTAGCAGAGGCGGGGGTGATCCTGGGTTCCCGCGAGGACCCCTTCGGGGTGTACAGTCGATAAGCAGCTTGAATCTCTCCATGCCACAGCAAGAGAGAGCCCCAAGTGCATATCTGGAGGATCTGTTTGAGAACCATCAGCCGGGGCAGATGCCTGGCGCAGGGAGACCTTAATTATTCTCTTGGGCTTGCTCGAGTGAATGTTGAAGGCGAGCAAATGAGGATATTGATAAGGAATGGACGGCAACTGTTGATTCTTTTTCTTATTTCGGTCGTTCTTTAAACAGTCATTGGGTAATGGCGTTTTGTTCCTTTATCTCCTTTCTACCTTCTAATGCAGTCCTTTCCATAACTTTCGTACTCGTGCACGGAAAATTACCCGAAGGCGCAATGCTAGAGAACCCTTTCTTGTAACTAATATTGTTCAATAATGTACATTCAATCCCTAACGCTCCTTCCTTTAAGCACTGCCTCGTTGACATCAACAAAAAGGAAGGCTTGAGTTACTCGAGCGTGATATCAAGTGTCGTTATTTGGCTGGCCGCAGCACTCGTGGTTGCCTTGCCGCACGACAGTCGCCATCACGGAGACTTTGTGTATATATTAACTTATCCAGGTTGCCCTGGAATGAATTGAGCGTTTTCTGATCGGATAGGGTTTAAAACGGAATAGTATCTTCGTTTCTGTCGGGTGAAGGAAGAATGGAAATTCTCATAGTCTCGGGGGGAGTGCCCTGAGAGTGCTCCAGGCTAATTTAAAGGCCTATTAGATGTGAATACCGCCTCTACTTCCAGATATTTCTACGGGGGCAATTGTGGTATTTTGTTAAATAATTTTGAAAATCGTGGTACTCCGTACATATCCCAGTAAATAATTATCCCATGGAAGAGTTCGCCTCGTTGGGCCAAGGCCAACCGAATTTCGCCGTCAGCATCTTGCCTCTTCTTACCTTCCGCGTCACCTTCCAATCACACTTCTCTTCACATAACACTTCCAAATTTCTCTGTGCATCCTCATTCATTCCGGCTCACTGCAAGATGTACTCAAACTCGAGCTCATTCCTTGGTGGGAATAGCGGCCGTCCTGGGCCGCCCCAATACGGTCAACAGTCGCAGTTTGGTGCACAACAGGGAGCGAATGGGTATGGGCAGCAACCAACGGGTTTCGGGGCGGCCGCTCTTCAATCTCAGTTCACGGGTTATCCGGGGCCACCTCAACAGCTCGGGATCCAAACTCCCCAACAGCAACCGCAGTTTACTGGTTTTCCAGGACAACCTCAGCAGTCCCTCCTAAACCAGCCGCCGCTTCCTCATATACCTCAGCAGCTTCAGACAGGACAGCAGTCATTCAAACCAACCCAGCCGCAACCTACTGGACAGACATCTTCTCAGGTTGCTCAATCGTTCAAGTCTACAGCACCGTCGCGTCCCCGAAAGGCTTCGAAAGGGGGGTCGAAGATACCAAATTTTAGGCTATCATTTATCACAGCTCAAGATCAAGCAAAGTTTGAACAACTGTTCAAGTCAGCCGTGGGTGAAGGACAAGCACTATCAGGTAACATGGACAGGATTCCGAAGTAGATGCATGAGCTAACATGAGGAAAGGTGACCAGGCACGCAATCTTCTGTTACGGTCGAACCTTGACGGAGACATCTTGTCCCAAATATGGTATGTCTGACATCTGAAGAGGAACTTCCAATTGCTCACGAATTTAGGACGCTGTCCGATACTACGAAGTCAGGCCAACTACTTTTCCCAGAGTTTGCTTTAGCCATGTATCTCTGCAACCTCAAGCTTGTCGGCAAGGAACTCCCTGGAACTCTACCAGAGAGAATTAGGAACGAAGTCTCAAGCATGGTAGACATCATCTCTTTCGGAGTTCCTGATCAATCCTCGCAGCTCTTTCACCGGAGCAATGCGCCTAGTTTCGACCCGCCGTTGCGAGAAAACGCTTTCTCTCCACCCGCTCCTCAGCAACCACAGCCTCAGCAATCCAGTATCCAGTTGTTGTCAACGCTGGCGGTCCAACCAACGGGGTATAGCGTACAGCCTCCCCAAACGCAATTTCAGCCGCAGCCTACTGGTTATCAAATTCAGTCCGGCTCGCTTGAGCCTCAGCCTACAGGCTTTTTGCCGCAGCAGACTGGTTTCTTGCAGTCCAACCCACAGCCTACAGGATACTCTGGGCCAGCCCCTCCAATGCCGCCAATGCCGCCAATGCCGCCAATGCCAACTGGAATCGGGCTCTCCTCGGCAAATACTGGTTTACAGCCTCTTAACGCACAACCCACAGGCCGACCCGGACAATGGGGTCTCGTTAACGCTCCTGCATCAGGCCTACCTAATATTGATGCCTTACAGCAGCGTATGATGCCACAGGCAGGCCGAGAAGGGGGTTACACCACTGCTGGCTTGTCAGGTAATGCAACGATTCCCTGGGCGGTGACAAAAGTTGAGAAGAAAATGTACGACGAGATCTTCAAGGCTTGGGATGGGCTTAACAAGGGATTTATCGGCGGTGATGTCGCTATCGAAGTTTTCGGTCAAAGTGGACTAGATAGGCCCGACCTGGAACGAATATGGACTCTTGCAGACCCTGGAAACAAGGGTAGACTTGATATGGACGAGTTTGCGGTAGCTATGCACTTGATCTACCGGAAGCTGAATGGATACCCTGTCCCGAACCGTTTGCCTCCCGAGCTTGTACCACCGTCCACAAGGTATTTGACTGAATCCATTGGGGCGGTCAAATCACTCCTGTCTAGAGATGCCGAGAACAGAAAACAATCCGGTGCAACTCTCCTTCCTCAGAAGACCGGTGTCAGTTACTTGAAGAGTCATTCGTTCCGTAGCGAGCCAACTGGATTTGGCGCACCTCGGAAAGATGCCACAGTATTCAAGAATAATGACGATGATGTTGGCTACAGGTCAAGCGCTCGTCGTAGATTAGGTGCCGCTGGGGATCCGAGACGTTCTCCATCTCCAGCACAGCCCTCTTCACCGTCTTCTGCTACGTCAAACGACGAGCTCTCCTTAGAGCAACTGCGGAAAAAGATTCGGGAGAAGCAAGTTCTCCTAGATGCCATTGACTTTAAGGATGAGAACCAAGCGGACGAAGACGAAGTTCTTGATCGGAAAGATCGGCGAGATGCCGAGGATTTATACCGACGGATTCGACGGATACAAGAGGATATTGACAGCCATCCTAACGCGTCGTTGAGGAACGTTGACTCAGGAGCTGAAAGAAGAGCGCTTCGTCGTCAGCTCCAAGGCCTCACCGACCGACTGCCTGAGTTAGCCTCGCATGTCCGGAAGACTGAACGAAGTATTGCCGATGCACGTCTTGAACTTTTCCGATTGAAAGATGCAAAAGCCAATCCTGGAAGCGCCGCGACGATCATTGGCACTGGTCCAGGGGGTACTGTAACGGAGTCTGACAGACTTAAGGCTCGTTCAAAAGCAATGATGCAGCAACGCCTAGCAGCTCTTACAGGTAAATCCGTCAGTAGCAGTGACGGCCAGGACGATAGCGCCGCAGCAGCAAGACGTCTTGAAGAGGAGAATTTGCGTATCAGGACGGAAAAGGAGGTTAATGAACGATTGATTAAGGATGTTGAGGATAGTGTCAACGATTTCAGACGAGGACTGGAGGATAGTCTGAAGGACGGTGATGAGAATGCCACAAGTGAACATGAGAAGAGGAGATGGGAAGACGGACTGGGAGTTGAAGATGAGGTCAAAGAATTCATCTTTGATTTACAGCGAAGCAGTAGGAGTGCAAAAATCAGACGCGAAGAGTAAGTCTTCTCCTATTATAATTGAAGAAATCCCTAACATGATGCAGGACTGATCACGGCTCTCGGGAACGTGGCCTGAGGTCTCCTCCGCGCAATCGAGATGATGCTCGCCCCAACACGTCATCTCGCTATGAAAGCCCTGTACATCCTATCGACCGAGCAGCAACTCCCTCATCCACCGTGTCTTCTACTTACTCGTCATATAAAACAGCAGAGGATCGTGCTGCCTTCATCAAACAGCAAGCAGAGCAGCGCATGGCCGAGCGCCTTGCCGCCCTTGGTATTCGTCCCCCCGCCAAATCTGGTGAGACAGCCCAGCAGAGACAAGAACGTGAGCAGAAGGAGAGAGAAGACCGTCTACGCCAAGCCGAAGAAGAAGATGCCAAGCGGGAACAGGAAAGACAACGAAGGCTTGCTGAAGAGCAGATTCAGCCACCGGGTCGTAGCAGTCCGTCCAGGAGTGCTATCAAAAAACCACCGCCGCCGCCATCAAGAAAGGCGGTGATTGCTGAAAAGGAAGATACTAGAAGAATAGCTGAGGAAGAGGCGAAGAAGGCTAAACAACAAGCTAAGGAGCAGGAGCTGAGGCAAGAGCAGGAGTTACAAGAGGCTAGACGCAGGGAGATAGAGTAAGTTTGACCTGCTGTAGCTGATGATATGTGCATTGCTTACGGATATCAGGGATGAGGCCAGACGTCAAGAAGCTGAAATAGCCAGAGATCGCGAAGCCACCCAGGCCCGGCTGAAGGCTCTTGAGGAGCAGGTCAAGCAGGGTAAGGTAAAAAAGGAGGAGGAAAGGAGAAAGCGGAGGGAAGCTAAGGAAAAGGAGGCCAGACTAGCCGCACAGCGTGCTGAGATAGAGGCAGCTAAAGAAAGAGAGAGACAGCTTCAAATGCAAGTTGAACGCCTGGGAGAGGACGATTCCTCAGATGACGATGAAGGCCCCCAAGAGATCACGCCTCAAGAGGTTACTCCGACGACTAGTCAAGAGCTGTCGAGAGAAGAAAGAATTGACGTCTCTCCTCCACCTCAGCCTACAGCCATGCCACCTATTCCTTCTGCTCCACCTCAACCAACCAACCCCTCCATAGCTCCAGTGCCCGATTCCGAAACTCGAAATCCATTCCTAAAGAAACTTGCACAGTCTGGCAGCGAATCAAATTCATCTACATCTCCACCTTCAACGACAAGTGCGCCTATCTTACCATCCGTTTCTACCGTCACTTCGCCTGGGGCTAATGAGATTTCCACCAACCCCTTCCACCGCTTCGCCCATGAAAACACTGTTAAATCCCTCACGCCAACTGACTCCATCACATCTGGGTCGCGGCCTTCACGCGCCCGCCCTGAAGAAGACGAATGGTCAGTCGTCGATTCGGAGAATGATTCCTCCTCAGATGACGATGACCACGGTGGTCGTCCGGGCGCTACTCAGCTTGCTTCTATTCTCTTCGGTACTATGGGTCCGCCACGTCCGCTCTCAGCCATGGAAAACAAGGCATCGGAGCCCAACAGTCCACCTCACACAGGTTCACCTGCTCCGCCACCCCCTCCGCCGATGCCTTCAGCGGGCGCACCACCGCCACCACCTCCGCCGCCGCCACCTCCGATGCAACCAGGAGGCGCTCCGCCACCACCACCCTTACCCCCAATGCCGTCGAATGCAGGCACTGCTGGTCGGGGTCAATTGTTGGGGGAGATCCAGATGGGAAAACACCTGAGAAAAGTAGAGACTAAAGATCGAAGCCAGAGTGCTGTATCTGGGAGGGTTCTTGGTTAGATTGAGACATCATCAGCTATAACAGGGAACAGTGACTTTGAGATTGTGAGTAAGAGTAACCTATAAGGGAGGTAGTTGGTGTTGCTGGACTCCGGCATAATATCCTATCCAAATCAACCCCCCCTCTGACCTACCCTGGTCCGCACCACCTTTATTTCCTACCTTTGTAATATGATATTCACACCCCTACTTGAAGCTTTTATCTTTGAAATTTTTTGGCGATCAGAATGTCACATAGCCACGCAAATCGATACGAAAGTTAGTCCCTTTGAAGAAGCTGAAGCAAAGCGTAGACCGAGATTACGAACTGTGAGGCAGACAACACATTGAGAGAATCGCTGATCACCGATTAAATGCGCGCCCAGGGTATCCTAGTTGGTTGTCGTGTGGAAGGTTTTCTTCTCTCTCTCTCTCTAGCTTCTTGACGCCAGATCCTCCACCTTCAAGGGTTTGGGATTGTTCCATCTCCCCCTTTGGGGACTAAACCACTCCACTTTGGATACACACGCAACCTCAACCTCCTCCTCCCCCCTCATAAAAACCAACCAACAAACAAACAAACAAACCAACAAAAGCAAAAACAAAAACAAAACAGATCTCCCTTTGCAATTCAAGACCATCCCTTCCTCCTCCGAATACATGTCTCGAAACCACCACCACCACTATCCTTATCATCATATATATATATATATATATATATATATCATAAATGATACTCGTGATGAAGAGGCGTGCGAAGATGGATGTTGTTCGTCCTCAATCCTTAGCTGTTTGCCCATTCCAACATATTCCAGTACCCTTCTCCCCCTCCTCCTTCTCCCCCTCCTCCTCCTCCTCCTCCTCCTCCTTCTTCTTCTTCTTCTTACTCCTTTATCTCTTTGGGGATCACCAGATTCAGTGCCTCTGCGGATCAAGTGTGATCTCTCGATATTTCCCCAGCTTTCATTGGATTGGCTAGTTGGATGATTGTTGATTTTTCATCTGTCTGCTATTCTGGTGTCCAGGCTATTATTGTTTTTTCTTCTTTTTTTCAGTTTACTATTTCAGCTTCCCCCCCCCCCGGATATGCCGTGAGGTGCTGGTCTTCTTCTTTGAAGTCTGTGGGGTTCTGGTGGTTTGCTGGTTTTACTATTTTCATGGAGTGGGTGGGTCTTACCTGCTTCCTCTGGGGTTTCGAGTTCGTTCTCTTGGCTTGGTTGGGTTGTTTGGGGCTACTGCAGTTCTTTGTGAAGTTGTCTTGGTTTTTCGCAATTCAGACAGAACTTGTTTCTATAGTATCTTTCTTTCTCCTTGGAGATGCTTAGCTTTTATATATATAATGTATAAAGCACTCTAGTGGTATCGTTAATGAAGTCTCTTGGGGCTAAATGGAAGGTCATCTCATAGAGGCGAATATGTTCCCTTAAGCTATGGAGGGATTTATTGTGGCTAGCTTCTTGTTAGCGTCGGCGACGGCCTGTTGCTTGCTCGCCATATCGGCCATTTTAAGTTAAGCAGCGGACGCCCCGAAATTGGTGGCGAGAGATGCAGCGATGTCGAGACCAGCTTTGGCAAGTTGTTGTGTTCCGGCTATATCACGGAATGCATTGGCATTCTGAACTGCTCCGCCTACGCCCTGAGATGCAGGAGCAGGTATGGCATTGGAGAGATTGATGATCGTGGATGGAAGTGGAGTTGGGCTAGGTGGCCTGGCCAGGGTCAGAACGACGACTAGCAAGAAGACTTGCATCGAGAGTGCCTAACTCAGGATCTGGATCGTTAAGCACCCGGTCCTGGTTACTATAGTGTTCTTCGAGAGAATTGCATTCATTCATGAAAGTACTCGATATACTCGTTCATATGATCGACTAGGTCTTTGGTGGCTTAAATAAGCTCTTTTCGTGCCGTTTTAAAACAGCGCCTATCGGATCGTGTCCGACTTAATAAGGTCCCACTCCATCTGGTAGTTAAAATTGATGCTTTTGTCGTTTCCAATCGATCCCGGAGGTACTTGTATAAAATTTTGGGTAGGCTTGTATTTTCTAAGCGTCTTGGAAGGTCTTTATATACATATTCCTGCTGGTTGGGGTGTCTGTTATTCCCTGCGAGATTGCCAACACTACATTACCCGGTCCACAACGTTGAAGTAAACTAAGTGCTATAAAGAAAAGCACTGTGAATACTGTAACTTTAAGATACCTCAGTTCTCCAACTTGACAGTATCTGAATGAAACTGTGCTGCCCGCAAGGCATATCAACAAATTTCCAAAGTAGGTCAGCAGTCTAAATGGATTCACTGTTTAATTGACTCTTCCAACTTGATTGAATCAAAGGCTCCATCCTATCCAATAGATTGCGTAACACGTCTAAGGGTAGGCTCCGGCATGACTGTTCCATCTTTGCAATTTGGAATCCATATGCCCAAACCGTCTTCAGCTCTGTCCCACTCGGACTGTTAAGCAAATTAAGATGATGTGTTTTTCTCCGGGTGATCTTTGGCTCCAGTAGAGCCTTGAGCCGACTTCCATAGCTACCCAACACGGAGGGTATAGCCAGGACGTCTCCTATGTCCGCTTGCAGTGGCAAAGAGGAAGCGATGGTGACCTGCACAAATTCTCAGCCAAAAATATAGATTATCAAAGACGCAGAACATGCCTATATAGAGGAAAGAGGAGCTTGAGTAGAGGAATTGGGAGAGTAGAGCAAATTCCTAGTCCTTTGCAATATGATCGTTCCATTGCTGGCCATAAGACGATGGTCTGTATGGTGGGGTGGCTGAGTCGAGGAGCCTTTTGTATCTGGAACAATACTGGGCAACCAAAGCCGAATTCATGCCGATTTTTGAGGTGTTTCCACCGTGACATTCTGCTGTTATTGCCACGAGGCATCTCCAGCTATAACTACAACGCGTTTACTTACAAAATAAAATAATATTGTTCAAGACAGAATTTTAGAGATTTTCACATAGATGTATTGGCTTGGACGAGTGGATAGGTGCTTGCTAAAAGCAACGCTGACTGGGTCTTTATATAGCGCCAAGGTTATAAAAATGCGCCCCGACCTCACCCCAATTTGGCGGGGGAGCGACGCCGCCCTTTGCTCGCGCGAGCCGGGTGAGTCCCAGGTGAGCACGAGTGAGCCACGACTTCATTGAGCTTACCTGCTTCCTGACTCCTTCTCTTAAACTAGTACAAGAATGGTTCTTATAAATGGGGACCCACCTTGCACTATTGTGCTGAGAAAGGCGGAAAATGTGCTTGTTGCCATTTTTTGAGGTGTTTCCGTCGTGTCATTTTGGTCTTAGTAGTCAGGTTAGTGAGACAACTCTCCCGAACCTCTCCATCTTCATCTTCGTGACATGATGGTATTCAGACTCGTAGCCAACCCAGCCATTCGGGCTCATCCCTTCCTATTGCCTCGCCGCCTGCCTAGGCTTCAACTCTGTCTCAGTTCTAGGCCTTACTCGGAGTTCAAGTATGACGAAGTCTGGAAGAATGAGATTCGGAAGAATTGGAAGGGCTGGACCAAGGCCGCAGCTGCAGGTGGCTTGGTAAG